>JAQHUG010000092.1:3167362-3195280 GCA_028555095.1 Dicrostonyx torquatus
AAAAAAAAAAGTGATCAGGCTGTAACCACTAGACAACGGTGTTCTTAGTGCACTGCAATTCAACTTAAAAAAAATGGCATCTCCACTGGAAAAATAAAGTTCATCCAGGGATGACATTTTCTTGGCAAAGTCTGCTCACTGTACTTTTCCATCAATAGAGAAAGGTCTGTTTATTCTCATTTGGGTTTCTTGGCTTCAGAGGTACCAGTTTCGGTGGTTCTGAAGGGAGACGACTTGGGTGGTTTTTCTCTCTTCAGCTCCTTCCATTAAGCGTGCCTCCTTTTGTTCTGTCTTCAGTGCACAGATCATTTGGGGTTTTTCATTGTTCATTTTGTCTTCCCCTTCCATTCTTAGAGCCGGTCATACTCTTTATCTTCTAACTGGAACATTGTGCTTAAATCAACTCATGAAATTACCAGAACCACAGTCCAGATTGCATCGTGCTTCCCCCTCAGTATGCACTTCTGAAGTAGGTAAAGCAGATTTCCACAGATGAAATCAGAGAAGTCATTGGAATGGCGTACGCAAGTGGGGCGGCTCAAAAAGATGAACTGGGACTCTGCTTCCCGCTAAGTGCTCTGCTCTCTCTTGACACCATCATGCTTCCAACGGACTATTTGCAATTCAGATGACTCATCTGCATATTTGTTTGGTCCATGTCTAGGAAAAAAAAAAGAGCATTGGCTCAGAATGTAGACAATAATGGCCTTTTAATAAAAATGGCTCTTTGTAACTTGAAAGACATTAATCTCACTTAAATCTACAATTTTGTTGAGTGGACAGTGTGCTTAAAAAAAGGAATATTTAAAACTTTGATCTTTGCCTTAATGGAAATTTTCTTTTGATGACTACTTTAAAGATTCTTGAACTCTGAACTAATTCATTTGTTCATCTACCCATCCAAACTCTTATTTATTTAGTTTTGAAACAGACCTTGTGTTGTGAATACTAATTGAACTAATGCATTTGTTCATCTACCCGTCCAAACTCTTATTTATTATTGAAACAGACATTGTGCTGTGAATACAAAAAAGGAATAAAACACATTTTCTGTCAGCAACTCAGATTCGAGGTTCTGGATCCCAAATCCCCTATTCTGAAATTTTTTCCCTTCATTTCTTTTACCTAGACCCCCAACCTCATCTAAAAGGAAGGCTTTGTACAGACACACCAATCCTTGTCATGTTTTGCTTAGTTATTGTTCAGCTGGAAATGTCACCTCAGCTCCCCTTTATCTAAGGAGTCTGGAATGTTTGGTTAGAAGCGTCACCTCAGTCCCTGACATTCATTTTGGAATTTTGGTGGAAAGTTCCATTTCAAGCCCCCTCCCCTGGGAGTTGCCTCAGTCCAGACTCCACCTCTGAGAAAGCCCACCAATCAGTGACCCCTCCCCAGAGAGGATCAAGACCACTCCCACAGGCTATTTAAACTGTCCACCAGAGAATGAACACATGGTCTCTCCAGTTTGCCTTCGCCGTCTCCGTGTTTTCCTAGAGGGCCTCCCAGGAGCGCTGGCATCCATTAAACCTGGGCTTTTTCTAATTCAGCTTGATTTGGTCTAATTTGAATCATTGTGTTGGTGGAGAGGTTTGTTGGGTCAGAAAATCTTCACAGTTGTAAGCAAATACTGGGAATTAAATAGCATCCTTTGAATGATTGATAAACAGAAAAATCACATCACCTACAAATATATTCTTTAATCAAAACAAATTAAAAAGACAACAGAAAAAAAATAAAGCAACCTTGAGGGTGGAGATGATCTACCTCTGGTTAGTCATTTTCAGTAGAGTTTTGAAAAAAAACTTGTTTGATAGTGACAATTCAAGAGATATTGAAGAATTACATAACTTGAATAAATGATTATGAAAATATGATACAATGAAGGATTGCTTAATTTGAAAAACATGAATGCCAAGTTAAAAAACTGAGATGGGAGCAGTGAAGCAGACAATAGAGAATGTTGAAGAAAATCTGTTACAAAAGAATTATCAAAATTACTAAGACATAGAAGAAAAATGATTAAAAAATTGAAGCACTTGGGGACATGACATATACATGGGAATGTTATGTGTTGGGGTCTGCAAGAGGTCCCCCCAAAGACCACCAGTCACGATGCAATCAGCAAGAGCATTTATTATACCACATGCAGGTGGGGTGGCACACATCTGTACAAATGCTGACAACCTTGAAAGGGATGTGGTGTGAGTTTCTTTTAAGCACAGCTTAAACTTGCAAAGCAGTGTGACCATTCTACTTCAGATTGGCTTATGGAAGTGGCAATCATATTCATGCATTTCTAATTGGTTTGGGCTAGCAGGGGTGGGCCATGGCTATAGCTTTTCCATTCTTGAACAAGTCTGGACAAGTCCCAGGCTTTATTCCTATTTAGCCATCACCTGTGCGTAGGGGTGGGGATGGGGGAGGAGTATTGGTCTAGGCCTATGGTCCTCATCCAGTGTCATGGGCATTGGTGATGGATTGCCCTTTTTGAACAGAGGCCTAGATCTTAACTGAGTTATAAGGGGTCTGTCATAATATTTGCCTGGCCCTCTAACTATGGATATCGAAGCCAAGAGTCTATAGCTCCTGAGGGGGCAGAAACAAAGAGCCAAGAGTCAATCAGAAGAAAATTTTTGCTGAACCAAAGAAACTCAGTTTAGCACTCAAAAATTAAAAGTATAATTCCAATCCCCAGGAAAAATGTCATAAGGAAATAGCACTCACCTGTGCATAGTTATTAAGCTAATGTAGCAAGCCTAGATGCTCCCAGCCTCTCTGCCTTGCCACATGTACAGCAAAACCAACAACAACCATCAGTCTCTACTGGTAACAAGCCATGACAAATACAAGGCTATTGTGCTGTTCTTGAGCCTTTCTTGGGGAGCTAGGGTACTGGAAACTCACCGACTGTCTAAAAGAAAGAGACCAAAGAAAAGGAAATGTTACGCCTTTCTGAGGCATAGTTCAGGAAGGTGAAGAGATCCAGCAGAACCCTTAGCCATCCTGGGAAGGAGAAGAACATTATCTCATTAAACACATAATTATTCCTTCAACACTTCTTAAGGTGGTTCTGCCTCCCTAGGTGGGGTTCCTTCTTCCTAAGGAGTGGTCACTTAGTTGGGTGGCCTGCTCAACTCCGTTAACTTTTTGAAGTACCTTGGAATGCTGTGCCTGCGCCTAAGCCAGGAAATGGCTGCTCCTAATGGCTGTCACAAAGCCCGATTGATAGAGGTTACTCCACAGATGGAAACCTCTAATGGTTCAGGAAGGTTAGAACTTAATGAGAGGATTAGAAATGCAAACAAGAAGAGTGAGGCATCCCGAGGTTTCAACCAAGGGAAGCTGTCGTCTCTGGGCTGAAGAGGCAAAGGAGAGCAGAGAAGGCAGGACCTGGTGATTGCTGCTCCTGGAGCAGCCATTTTCCAGGCCTCCCAAAGCTGCAAAGGGCTTAACTCTGCCAGAGATGCAGCTGCTCAGGAAGAGAGTGGGAAAAGGCAGCATGGCTCCCTCTCCCTCCTGCCTTCAGAGCTCCGATGGGGTACCTCCCATAGGATGATCAAACCACAAGGTAGCCAGCTAAGTGTATCCAAAGCCGAGAATAGTCCTCATCGCTCTGGAAGTATCAGAGCTGGGCAGATAAAACTGAAACAGATGAGGAGGGTAGGGACTTGTATAACGAGAATAATTTGTAACACACCCATAATCAAAGACTGAATCTAGTTAGCCTTGGGAAGGAAGATGTTTTGGTACAGGAATTCTACATTCAATTAAATGGGTATTCATGTGCAAATGAAGTGAGAACAATCACACAGTCAAGGTCAGGCCTGAGATAGTAGACTTCTGGAGAATTCAGCGAGTACAAGACAGGGTCCTTTATGGTGCTTTCCAACTTAAAAATCACACTAAAATCAATTTGTAATAAACAGTGCTGAGATTTCTCTACCAATTTAGATTCTACTGGTTGCAGGGGTATGAAACTGTGAATTAATTGACAAGGGACAGGTTAATAGGAGGGAAAAAACATTTTACAGATGCAGGAGTACCCAGAGAGTTTTGGGTAGGGTTTGTATAGAAGCCTGTGGGCAGAACATAGGAATAGGGGAAAGGCTTCAGTGATAGAAGCCTCTGCCCCAAAGGCTTATTGACACCATGTTTTCTCTTATTGTTAAGGTGCCTGTGGTCAGTTTACCACCCGT
The DNA here is from genome assembly GCA_028555095.1 of Dicrostonyx torquatus. Classification (NCBI taxonomy): domain Eukaryota; kingdom Metazoa; phylum Chordata; class Mammalia; order Rodentia; family Cricetidae; genus Dicrostonyx; species Dicrostonyx torquatus. Next base: position 3,171,559 of record JAQHUG010000092.1, read on the forward strand.
GTTTTTGTGACATCTGGCTCTCCATCTTGTCAGATGAAGCAAGTTGAGACGAGACTGTTCTCCCTCTCAGATGGTTTCATTTTGAAGTAATCTCTCAATGCCAGTTTGGTGGCTCACTGGCCCCTTGGCATGGCTGCGAAAGCAGAAACACGAGGTGCCATGGGAATGCCTTAGCAGGGGATAGAATGGACAGGAATGACTTAGAAGGAACAAAGTGGACTACCAGGGAGACCTCAGAAAGAGCTGAGTTGAGCCTGACACATGGATGGCTATTATTTATCTGGCAGAACAGCTCTAGAGGAATCCTGGGAACAGATGCTGAACAAGCATGGTAGAGAGAGAATTCATGGGATTATGATTTGCTCAGTGTTAGGGTATAGTGAACATACTCTCTCACTCTATCAGATTATTGAAGTAGACTTTAAAGAAATTGAAACAATAGACCTTAAAGATATAGAAATTTCTTTAGGAATCTCAGGCTTGAAGAAGAAAAAGGCCCCAACCAATGACCAGGCAGTGAGATATCTCTGTCAAATCTAGAGTTTGGAAGTTGCTTACAATGCACTTCCTGTTTACTTAGGTAATACTTTACTTCTGGAGTCTTTGATGGAGTTGACGAATTTATAGTTACAATTTTCCTTAGTTATGATAAAAGATAAAGTAGATATAAATATTGTAACTATAATTCTTGTTTGATAACTGTTTTGTTGCATGGAATTTTGCTATGTTAAAGTTAAAGCCTTCTTTTTTGTTTAAACAGAAAAGGGGAAATGATGTGGGAGGTCCTTCTATCCTTGTGTTGCTTTTATTGGTTAATGAATAAAGAAACTGTCTTGGCCTGTGATAGAGCAAAAGAACAGAGCTAGGTGAGGAAAACTAAACTGAATGCTGAGAGAAAGGAGGTGGGGCCAGAGAGGCACCATGGAGCCACCAGAGACAGATGCAGGTTGGAACTTTAGCCGGTAAGCCACAGCCACGTGGCGATACACAGATTAATAAAAATGGTTTAAATTAAATAAGCATTAGCCAATAAGAAGCTAGAGCTAATGGGCCAAGCAGTGATTTAATTAATACAGTTTCTATGTGATTATTTCAGGTCTAAGCTAGCCGGGCAGCTGGGAACCAACAAGTGGCTTCCAACAATACTTTGCAAATTGAAATCAAAGCCCAGACAATGATGGGTCAATAGTGGCAGGATCAGACCTTGACCAGACTGCTTAGATGTGCTTGTCCTTAGGCCTGTATTTAAACTTTAATCTCACTTTAGGACCCCGCAGATGGTCTCGGTGGGTCACTGTATCTCTTTGTCCCTTTTCCCAATATGACCACATGAAATGAATCCCTTTTTCTGATTTTCTCTATTAATTTGGCTATTTTAGTTGGCTTCTCAGTGATGGGTGGCTAAACCTGACATTTTGAGGTAGATAGTGATGCCACGTTAGGTAACAAAAATTGCCCAATCCAAAGGTCCACAAAAAAATTTTCACTGGGAACGGGTATCATATCTAGATTAAATCCATTTATGATCTACTATAGAACTAATACCAGGGACACATAAACCAACAAAATATGTCATTTCATGCAGCCCGTGCATGCTGATGTTGCAGATGAGCAGAGTCAAAGTGGCCTCTGATGGAGCTGTACGGTCCGAGCATCGAGGTAAAAGGGGCCCTACCTGGCAGATATTTGAGCCTCCCCGCTCATCTTACCCTTAACTGTGCTACCATGAGCAGGACTTGGAATAATGAATGGGTCACTAGTAAATTTCACAGAAGCCACACTGCTAATGAAAACATAGAGGAAATAGATTTCTCAGTGGGCTTGTGGGAAAGCCTCTACAGCAAATCATGCCAGCCACACAAATTTATTTAATTAGTATTTCATGGCACAGAAGGCTTCAGAAATGAAATGAGAAAACTTACATGTTGTTATGCTAAGTCTGACAAGGAAGCCTTCTCACAGAGGTATCATTAAACAAAGAGGGACTCAGGTGGCTTGTGGCTGTGTTTTGAATTCAGAGAGGTTTGTTATTCTCAGGAAAGGCCAGAAACTTCCTTTTTATGTTTTACAGTGGGGCAGAGGGCAAGAGAAGACCCAAGATATCCAGTATTTCCTCAATGCCAACGCTTTGGAGTTCGCTATCCGAACCCTATGGGATTCATATTCGCAATGCTATGCTGCTGCCAGCTGCCTCAGCTGAGCAGTTCTTGTTGTAGGATATCTGATATCCGGAGACTGTGTCAATATCAGGGGGTGGAGCCAACCACTAGCTGACCAAAATTAGCCTAGAGAAGTCGGGAATAGGAACACAGATAGAGAAGACACGAAGGAAGGAGAAGGGAAAGACCTGGAGATTCTGCGGGCTCTTTGATCTGGGAAGTGTGGAGAGAAGGTCAACCGGTCACTCCTCTACTACTTCTTTGATTTATCAGGTTTTTGCCCTGGTATTTGACTCCCAAGTCTTTTTAGGTAATAGAACAAGCTAGATAAACACATCAATGTCTCAGCTGTATTCACTGCTAAGCTAGATCACGGCAGGAGAAACAGTACAGGAACACTCAGTTTCCTAGAGATTTAAAGTTACTGAGTAAATCTTTCATTAAAAACCTATTTTTTAATTGTCTATTCAAATAAAGACACCAAGTCTTCTCTAAACCATTCTTCACATACACACACACACAGGCACATGCACATGTGTGCACGCACACACACACACACACACACACACACACACACATGCACATTCACATGTGTGCACACACACATACACACACATACAAATCTGTGTATTTATTGACCAAGATTTTCTCCATGGTCTGATTTTCTCCTTTTATTGGGGACCCTCAATCCTCAGCTCTCAGACCCATCTTGGGCTTCTATCTCCATCCTTACAGAATCCAGTTTTAGCAAAGATTCTATCTATTTAGTTTACCCATAATTCCCTTCTACCCCAATAATGAACGGAGTTTCATATTCCCCACTTCCAGCTTTCTATATCCAACCATCTGGGCATGCCTTTGATGTAAGGTTAAGTTAATGAAGAACTCATCCAGCCTCTTAGAGCAAATTTCCAACCACTGATCCCTAACTTTGCCCTTCTGTTCAGAGCTACACTTATTTCTCTTCCTCACTGCAAAATTTCATTAGAAATAGTTCCTATACTTATCGAAATAGGCCCAGAGAAAAGCCCATCTTGTAACACCTGTTTTAATGTGTCAGAGTAATGTTTTTAAAACATTACACATATTTCAATAGATATTCTTAACAATCCTATTGGGCCACAGACTGTACCCCAAGACAGATTCAGTCACTCAACCTCAATAAAATAGCCCAAGGAGACAAACAGTAGCAAGAATAAAAAGGAGATTCATTCAATGTGGCCATGTTTGGAAGAGGGACAAAGAGATTCTGTGAGCCCCTCTCCAATACACGCACACGCGCGCGTGCGCACACACACACACACACAAGTGGATCCTTAGTGTTCTGAAGTGTCATTAAAGTTTAAATAAAGTGTCAAAGCAATGTGTGCTTAAGCAGTCCCAGGAAAGCTGTGGTCCCACTGACCCACCCTGGGCTTTAGGTTCACTTGTAAGATGGCTTGACAAGTTATTAGAAAAATGAGAAATCTCTTTCTGGGAGACAAAGTTCCCTTCTAGCTGTCTGCTTTTCCTTCTCCCACCAAGAAATTCTAGGGGGAAATTTCTATTTCTTTGGGGTTATTGTTTCAATAGTCTGTTAGTAAGACTGAGAGACACAAGTGTCTATTTAGAATATCTTCATTTCTGCCAAGCCTGCTACAATTCCCCACATTTTGTTTTCACGCCATAACCTTGAAGTGAAGTATGCCCGTGTCTGCAACAAACATAATAAAGAGGATGAAAGTGGGAGCTGAGGTTAGAGCACATCTTCAGTTAGTGCCAGGCAGCATGCGTGAGAATAATTTTTTCCATAGCCTCAATTGCTTTTGGAAGTCCTGGTACAAGCAACTGCATCTTGATGCTTTGAGACAGTACCTCATCATGAATCCTAGGCTGTCCTCCTGCATCAGCCTCCCAAGGGCTGGGATTACAGGCAAGCACCACCCTGGCCAGCAGGACTTTACTTCAGTTCTAGCAATGTTCCCCTTTCTCTCAGAACGATATTCTCTAAGGATGTTGGTGATCGCTCTCCATTGTCCCATGATTCCTCCTGATTGATCTGATTCGATCCCACATTATGGGTGGGGAAGAGACACTGTCAAAGAGTTCATGCCAGCAAACCACTGAAGCCTGGTATAAGCAGCTGATAATGTTTTTGTGTGGTTTTTACGTCAAATACACTTGAGTTCCATTCAACTTGTCTTGTGGGTAATGTTCTAGCATCTCAAAAATGGTGTTCAGGCTTCTTTGTCAGTAGCTATACTTCTGTGGACAGTGCTACTTAGTATGGAGTATTTATAAGTATATCTCTACATAAATACATATGTATATGTATATATAGTACATATCTATAATAGCCAATTACATATTTTGTCAGAGTAAATGGATACTTACCTAGATTTTGAATAGTGTTTTAGATGCCTTTAGTCTCTTTTGACACTAAGAGATCCTATTACCCCACCCGTGTAATGAAGCATCTATGAAGTCGATCGTCATCCATTTTAAGAAGGTGCCCTTGGTTTCAAGAGTTAGTAGCTAGGGGAACTAAAGAAAAATGTTAGCAAGGGCAAACAGAGTATAAGCAATTCCATCATTTGTATCAGTTCTGTCTTTAAAAGTTCAAAGTCTGCTATGTGGACGGGAAGAATGTTCTTGTTAGCCTCCAGAATTCACAGTCTCCATGAGTTATCCTCTTCTTATCCGAGGCACTGTCATGGGGAGTTTCCTGTATTTTCTATACTGAGTAGGGATATCTTAGTCTACATGAGTTATCTCCTTCTTTATCCAGGGTACTGTCAGAGGGCTTTGTTGTATTTTCTGTACTGAATAGTGTTATCCCAGACCCCTCAGCCTGCCCTGCTTTATTATCAGGTTGGCTTTGGCTACAGCCATGGACTCTTAAAACCCATTATGGTCTCTTCTTCATGAGCCCCCAGGCTGCTGAGAATACTCTGAGTTGGGCGGTAGGCAACACTTATTGCATGTACTAACCTAACACACTTTCAACTCTGTCACTTTTGCATCATAGGACATTTAGATACATGCCTACAAATGTTTTTAGTCATGGATACAGACCGAATTCAATGTACTAAAGTCAGTTTAAAATAGCTGTTTACAAAGCAGTCATGTAGAAGAAGATGTCAACACAGACGGATCCTTAACTGACTCCTGACTTTGTTAAGACAGTTTCCTAAGTAGCCAAAATTATGAAACACAAACAGCAGAAAACATAAAACAATTTTTGACAAAACATAAATCTTGTCTTAACTTTATGATAAAATGTTCAGAATAAAATAATTTCTTTAAGAACATCTTGCTACTTTAGACACGGGAATTAGCTTCTAGTTTTCATTGGCATCTGTATACTAGGACATTAACAATTTTGAAATGGGTACATTTTATTAGATTAGTTCTCAAACTGTGAATCTTTATAGTTGGGATGATTTACTAATTTCTCTATTGTACATTTAGCATTGTTCTAAATATGTGTTACAAACTAAACTTTCGAAATCAGTACCGAAAGGTCCAACTCTATGAATTACATTATTTAAATCTTTAATTATCAGAGGATGATAGATAGCCATATATATCACACTGTGGGGTGCTCCCTTTGTCCCTTCCTCCCCTCCTTCCCTCCCTTCATCCCTCCTTCACAGTTACTATGAAAGAAAATGGAAGGAACTCTACAGAGCTTCAGAATCTCTGGGATCCTTAAACAACCAGGGACACATCTCACTCACATGGGGACTTACCTTAACTAAACCACTGCTTCTTCCTCTTTTATTATGAGCGTCAATGCAGCTCACCTAGCACCTTAGCCAGCACAGTCACAATAGAAAGAAGAAGACACCACAGTTTTAAATACACAGTCTAGTGTAATAGCAAGCTTTTCAAAGAATGTCTCAATACTCCAAGGAACTACAACTATTTAGACACAAAGGGAATTTTAAAGAAATGTAGGGTGAAGAGGAAGAAAGGGACTCACCATATGACAGGAAGGAATGGGATTTCCTTCCCGAAAATGCAGAAAAGAAAAGGAAGCTTCCAAATGAATTTGACGTGAAACTGTCATATTTACTACTGGTGATAGTAAATTGCGTGTGTGTGTGTGTGTGTGTGTGTGTGTGTGTGTATGTATATGCGCACGAGTATGTGTGTCTGCGTGATCCAAAGTGAACAATTTCTGGTGGCATTTTATCAGGTTGTATCTGATAACATAAACAATGAGTTTAATGATAGGGTGAACAGAGAGGCACTTAGTCTCACCTCATCTTTTTTATTGGTACTGTTTTTTTTTTAATCTTGATTATTTTACAATGTACATTTTCAACAAATTAAATTAGATTGGAGACAACCATCAGAACATTCAGAGGCTTCAGAGAGTCAGGCACCTCCTTCACAATCACTTTTAGACCCCATCTCCCATTTGTTGGCAATACACAGGGACAGGGAAGTGTCACACCTCAAGTTTTGTCTTGGTCCTGGGTGGAGACATGGCAATCCAATCTGTTTCAAAGATTGTAACCGTACACATTGTCGACCCCTCCATCAATGCTGTTATTTACAGATCCTTATAGTTTATCTTGCCTGCTTTTCTGACTTCAGGAAGAAAGTGGGGGAGCCTAACCTTCCCTTTTCCATCTCAGATAATGACTACAATTTTAAGTGTGTCTGTCCTGACGCTGGGTATTTTTACTGCCTCACTGAAGACTGCTTTCTGTGTAGCTTCATACATTCATTCATCCTTGAGCCTGCCTGTTTTCTTGGTTCTTAATTCAAAAGGAATGGACTTTGCTTTAGAATTCATCCTCAAATTTCCCATTGACAAGTCTATATCCTCTATAATATTTAAATGTTAAAAACCTAATTTTATATTATTTATATCAAAGCATATCATCTGTTAGCAGTTATCCCAACACAATTGGCTCATTGTCTTATTAACAAACTGTGTGTATTTTAAATAGACCGAGGCCTAGAAATCACATTAACATATTTCTACATGCAGCCCAATCCTAAAAATATTGTTTTTCTAGAAAAAATGCAGTTTAGAGATGTTTTTAACTGTTTAATAAATGTGTATCTTTTCTCCTTAAGATTTATTTTTATATTACGTGTATGAGTAATTTTCTTACATACATGCATGTATGCCTGATGGCAGTGAAAGTCAAAAGAGGGCCTTCGATCCCCTGGAACTCAAGTTACACATAGTTGTAAGAAACCGTGTCAGCACAAGGACCTGAACCTGGGTTCTCTGCAAGAGTGGCAAGCACTCTTAATTGCTAAGACATATCTCTAGCCCTAATGTTACCTTTGAAATGTAAGACATTAAGCTAACAGAACTTCAAAGAGACTGTTAGTAGATTATTTCTCTGTAACTTTCATTAAAAATAATATAAACATCTAACAAACATATAACTATATCATTGTATACATTGTGGCCAGTCTTATAGACAATGTATAAAATATACGTATCATTGAACCATAACGATAATCTAATAGTATTTAATGTCTATTAATAGGAGTATTTTTACCAATGCAAACCACTTTAGATGTTAAATATTTTATATTTTAACTTGGTGTAGGAGGTCCTTCTGTATTTGTGTTGCTTTCATTGGTTAATAAAGAAACTGCCTTGGCCTTTTGATAGGGCAGATAATTAGGTAGACGGAGTAGACAGAACTGAATTCCGGGAGGAAGAAGGCAGAGTCAGAGAGAGCTGCCATGGAGTCGCCAGAGTGTTTCCCGGTAAGCCACAACCTCATGGTGACATACAGATTAATAGAAATGGGTTGAAACAAGATATGAGAGTTAGCCAAGAAGAGGCTAGATATAATGAGCCAGGCAGTAATTTAATTAATACAATTTCCGTGTGGTTATTTCAGGGGTTAAGCTAGCCGGGCGGCGGGACACAGCCTGCTCCTCCTACTACATTAACTAGTTTTGTAAATTCTATATATCTTTTTGTTTCCAAAATTAACATTTGAAAGCATCAGTCTCAAGCATTTTACCCAAAAAGAAACTCAGAATTAATCTTTGCACTAGCAACATCCCAAGGCCTGTAACTCACCTTCCTAAAGCCCAGTGTTTCTTTCCAGTTTCAGTTTTTTAAAAATTTTCTGTGTTTCAGGGAGAAAGCAGAGGTGCAAACGCGATGGCTGTTATATAGTACAAAAATCACCCCAGAGCTCCCATGCTCATTCATACATGCGCTCCTGCGTAAATTCTTAAAAGGCCATGCCAATCATAATTTTCAGTACACAGTGTTAGCTAAGAGCCTCAGGTCAAGAGAGATTGATTCAGGCTGTACCGGGCAAAAAGCCCTAGTCATAAAGAATGGCTTAGCCCCAGCCCGATGGGTCTGTTTCACCTGCAGAAACAATATGGCTGGGTGTCAAAAATAACCTACCCTGTTTCCAGTCAACCCACAAAAAGTAGCTGTTACTTCCTGGTAGCTACCCATGTATGTATGTGTGTATCTGTCTGTCTGTCCGTCTCTCTGCCTCATTTTTCCTTTTAGGGTCCTCTGGGCAAAGAGCCCTCCTTCCCCTTCCCTGGGACCATTCACCTGGGAGCGTGGACACATTCTAAGCTCACTAACCAGGTGAAACGGCCACCATTCCAACCTAAGACCTCTAATCTTTTGTGGCCTCTGCCTTCATGAGTTGTGCAAGTCCCGTGGTTGGAATCTCTGTATAAATCCAGTTTGACAGTTTGACCCCAGCCCTCTTTGCTCTCCTGCAAGTCCACCCCATCCAGCTTCCTATGACCCTTCCTCTACCCTCTTCCTCTCATATCTCTGAACTTCAGGCTGAGAGGCCTTGCCCTTTCTTTTTGGTAGGGGGCTTGGGGTGGGAGGGTGTTACCATCCACACTCAAATTCTGCAGGACAAGGTAACCTTACCATCCATCCAGGTCTGACTCAGAGGTGCCCTAAACAGACCCCAGAAACTCTGGGAGCCTCTCACTCGTCAGGACCACAATCTTGGAGGTTACAGGAACCTCCCACAGTTTGATTAACTGTATGACTTCCCAAGTCTCAGGAGCCTGGGATGCACCCTTCTAACACCATCTTCTTGTTTCCCAAAACCTAGGGCATGCCTCAGGTGGGTTTGGGCTGAAGTTTCCATTCCTTTGGAGCCTATTGTTGAAGAACTAGTCAGATTGAGAGACACAAGTGTCTATTTATAATATCTTCATTTTCTGCTGGGCCAACTATATTTTAAGGGACATACAGACAAAAAAGAAGCACACACACACAAAAGGTAAATAATCACAAAATAACACACAATAAACTGTATAGTTTCTGAAATTCAGCTAAGTCATTAATTTAAATTGTTCTAAATTATTTTGCCTTTAAGAAGGCTTTGATTTATGATTAAATAGATAATTATTTGTAATCAAACTTATAACTAAATTTGATTGTCAAAAAGATACGGCATGTTTGTGCAATATGACTTCAAACAATTTTCAATTATTTCTCTATAGAGGTTTAAGAAAAAAAAGCAAGGGGACTATGGAGTTTGATATATAGATCTTGTCTTTCACAGGCTGTTTCTTTGTGAACTGATAGGATCGGAAACATGCTCCTTTGAATAATTTTCAAGTTATTAAAATAATGCGTGCGGGTTTTTTCTTCTGAAAATAGAGTAGTTTCTAATGAAATACGTACATGGACAGAGCCATTAAGCCATACTTTGTCTTCTCTGCCTAAGATTATGATAAAATGTTCCCCGCTGCTAGAAAACATAAGTGTGGTGAACTGAACAGCTACAGTCTTTCCATCAGTGAATTAAAGATTCTCCCGTTAAAATGTAAATGCAATAGCTTCCAGTGCTTTAAAACGGTAACAAAGGCTGTGGGACTTCATTAACTTGTCATTTCCGTGGCTTCCCACAGGACCATTAAAAGGTGGGAGCTAAACTCCCCAGTGTGACCCAGAGCCACTTCCTGCAGAGCAGAACAGGAACTCAGTCTCACACTGTCACACCGGCACTTCAGAATGGGCCAGCTGGTGAGCAAGCTTAGGGGTAGTGAGTGCTTCAGAGGGCCACGTCAGACAGAAAGACACAAAGGTGACCAAGCCCAGTTTGACTAGGAATCAGTTTGTTAGACTGGATCAGTTTGGGACTAGGAGCAATCAGAAAGGACTTTCTTCCTGTAGAAGCAGAAAGGGTCTCAAAGGAAAGAAATGACCCCTGTACTGAGAAACAGAAATGCAGAAGAGGTCTACTTGACTCCCCTCCCTTCCTAGTGTGTGTGTGTGTGTGTGTGTGTGTGTGTGTGTGTGTGTGTGTGTGTACCTTCATTGTGTGATAAGACTTTCCTTGGGGTGATGCAACATGTTTGTCTATCCATCCTCATGTAGCACAATCCTAATTAGTCTTGATAAGGAAAACCTGGAATCAGATTATCAAGGGTGAAATTGAAGGATCACCCCAGATAGGGAACCCATGACAGCCCAAAGTATGGATACCACCAATGTCCAACTGGTGAACCTTGAGTTTTATTGGGATTACTTACAGGAATATGGGTTTGAAGTTACTTACAGGTGCAAAAGGACTCAAAGACAGGTGCATCACCAAAGCCTACCCCAGCATGGGGGACAGCTCACAAAAGCTTGGAACCTGGAACACATTGCACAGGCTGCAGTCAGCTCAACAAGTTGGAGAGTGTCCTTGTCAGGCACCTCGGTTGGTCTAACACTTCTTCAGGCATCTCAGCTGGTTTCTGTTTCTCCCAGGCAGCTGGTCTAGCCTGAGAGTCTTATTTTGCAGTGGTGACTTGTCTGAGAGAGACTTTCAGGACTTTATTACTTACTTTGAGAAGGACGGACCTAGTTAATCTAGTCAGTTTCAGGGACTTCCTGAAGCTACTTTGAGTTGTTTACCTTCCTGCTTAAAGAGTTCCCCTTCAAGATAGAATGTTTTAATCACAGTGAAAGGTGTTACACAGCAACTTTAGAGGGCCTCAGATTTTCTATTGGGTCAACAGATACATTCTACCCTTTCCCAAAGGAAAGAATCCAAGAAGAAAGACGAAATGTCATATTTAGAAAGTACTTAATCATCTACAAACGAAACATCAGCCAAACCCCTGGAAAGGGCATACTGTTCTGACCTGTTGTAAAAAGACTTCCTAGCCCAAATTTCATCTTCTTGTTTTCTCTTAGCTTTGTTTATTCCTACATACTTAATGAAATTAATTATGCATTTGAAGTGATTCTGAGTTAAATTAGTTGGCTCAATGGGATGATGGTCTATCTTCTGAGTAGAACTGAAAACAGACTTTGAAGAAGTGATCTTTAATCTTTTGTTCTAGGTTCCACTCCCAGGTTCCAGCCCAGATGTGATACCCCCCCAAAAAAGGCATTTTTTTCCTATTAGCCTCTACCACCAGAATTCCTTTCATCTCTACTTATGCAATCCATCTTCCATTTTGATATACAGAGTCCTCCTACTCTGTTCACAACCTACTAAATATACAGTGCCAATACCTGGGCAGCACATAGGAGAGAGGTGACATTCTCACTGTGGCATCTGCTGCTTGTACCAGGTGGGATTTGTTAGGTAGCTTGTCATCCTAGCAGCTGACAGATGCCCTCCCAGCATGCTTCAGGCCTTTGCAGTCCTCAGCAGCTTTCTTAGGAGGCAGAAAGGGTCAAAGGAGCATGAAGCAGTAGTGGCAGGGATAAACTCTGGGACTGGGCTCCTGTGTCAGTGTGCTCATCAACTCACTCCCTAACTATGAGTCTAAGCTAATGCCAAAATATGTCCTTTTAATGACAGGATGAGAAGCCTTTGGAGATGTGAAAGCACTGGTGGGGAGGAAGAAACAGCGACAAAAATAGGGACTTTTATAATTTGTCTCTCCTCCACATTCCTGAATTAGCACGGATGGGAGAGTTGACTTTAGGGCAAAGCTGTTTCGTATCCTCTCTGCTCTCGTCCATTTGGTGCAAATGAAAATGCCAACAAAGGATGAACCTAGAAACCTAATGCACAGCAGAATGATTTTTTTTAAAAAAAGCAGGAATGTAAACAAGTATTGCACTCGATGCCAAGTGAAAATAGCCAGTAAAGTTGATAAGGATGGAAGTTGCTCTGCCTATTTTATTATGAAGCAAAATGAATTAGATAAGGCTGTAGTGTTTGTTATAGAAAACAGTCTTTTTTGAAAACAAATTATAAGATAAAATTTGACTTAGAATTTTATGTATACATATCTTCTGAGTGATAAGACTTTTAAAGGAAAACAACCTCAGTGTGCTAATATTTGGAGTGCCGCATGGATGCTGTGATGCCACACTTAGCTAGAATTCCAATCCATCTTGTGCTATGTGTACTTTCTACTTTGCTTTTTTAAAGAGGTGATTGTTTCTGTCTTAAGTATAATTTAAGATTATACATATTTCTGTCTTTACAATTTTGTTTCTAAAAACTGTTGACATGCTTTTGTAACGAGGCATCTGCTCAAAATTATCTTCAACCAATAGGATTCTGAAAGATTTCAGTGTTGTGCCAATAAAATACATAAAGAAGTTTATTGTTTAAACCAAATCAGAATGAAATACAGAAAAAAATTTACTATCATATTTACACATACAAATAGAACATTTATCTATTCATGAGTGTGAGTGTGTACCTGTGTGTGTACATGTGCACATATGTATGCAAGCAAGCCTTACCCATGTGTGAAGGTCAGAGGACAGTTTTTAGGAATTGGGTCTTCACTTCCACCATGTGGGTTCTAGGGATTGGTTGTTAGCCTTGACAACCAATGCTGACAGCAAATGCCTTACCAAGTGAGCCATCTCCACAGCCTATATTTACTTGAATATATTTTCTGTCAATATAGCTTGTATTCCTCTCCACCAATATAAAGGTCCTAGATATAATAGCTCAGCTATAGCAGTAAATACTTCTGCCAATCAGACTGTGGTCTCAAAATAATCAAGTTCCATTCAAATAAACCAGAGTAGCTGGGGAAATGATCAGTTTCAGGTCATGCATCTTGGCAAGACGTATAAGAAAACTAGGAGCCTAGTGAACTCTATTGAAGACCTGTCAAAAATCTCAGAAGTCATCTTGGAAAAGAGCCAAACATAGTTGATGCTTAAACTGAACCACATTGGATATATTCAAACTCTTAAATTCATAATGACACTTGAAAGAAAACTTACTGAAAAATAAAAAGTCAGTGGTCAACTCTGGGAGATAAGAAAATGTATTCTTTTGAAAGTAAAGGAAGAGAGTTTTTGTTCTGATGTGAGCACAGTAGGCAAGGGTTTGTGGAGGAGAAGTTTCTCCTCACAGAATTCCAACCAACAGAAGATGTGTCAGAATTGCAATGCTGCTACTGTGTTGGTCAGCTCCCCGTTGCAGTGGAAAGCTGTTCTAGCCCGTGGTTGGTCCTCTTGCTGTGGGCCGGCTGCAAGGCGCCAAAGTACAGAGAAGATGAAGAGACCAAGCAACCTGTCCACCTCATGGTGTCTGGGAAGCTACAGAGAGACAGGGAATGTTCCGTCAAGGGCATATCTGCCTCAAAATAGGAATTCAATACTGTTTAAATAAAAATTGACATTAGAACTTTATGCGCATAACAACAGCAAAAACCACAGTGTGTTCACTGAATTTTGTGTTTATAACAAAAGATACTAAGCTAAGTATTTAGAGTAAGTATATTTATTTTATGTGGTATCATACCTAGCCAAAAATCATTCTGTGATATAGGTTGGTTTGTTGTAAAAAAAAATGCACCCTAACTTATTTGGCTAGGTTCCACCCTCAGTTTGGGACCCAAGTGGCAACACATGAACCAACACCATCTAGTGAACAGTTGATCCATAGTAATTACTGTGAGATAGTGAGACACCAACATCAGAGAGAGACAACCACATGTCGTTTCCCTCCTGATGGTAGCCCACACCACTCACCACCAGCTATAACTCACACCACTAAGCTGGATCCAACTGGCCTTTTAGCTGCAGATAACAAACTTCAGAACACACACAGATGTGGGGGCATGATAAAATCCCGCCATGCAGAGTAAGTCTGCAAAACCTGGATCTCTCTAGAGCAAATAGATAATACATTGAAGTTCTTTTCTACAGTTCAAATGCAAAGGAAGCAGAAAGCAGAAACAGGAATGTCATGTATCTTCTTTGAAACAGTATCTTCCATTGTCTCTCCAGTTCGGCTAGACTGGTTGGCCAGTGAGCCCCAGCACCGAGGTTATAAACACACACCACCAGATCCAGAAATTTTGCTAAGTAGTGTTCTAAGTAGCAAATCAGGTCTTCATACTTGCAAAGTCAACCATTTTTTTGATGGACCTGTCTCTCTACTCCCATGGCTAGTCTTCTAAAGTGTTCTTTAGTAGTTCTGGACTGAAATAATTCCAGATAAGTTGGCTTCAAAATCATCCAGGTGACCAGCAGAGTGAGATGGGGTAGGGATGCAGATGAAACAGATTGGATCAAGAGTTGGTAACAGATGTGGAATGCTTGTCCTTGAAGACTATTTAATTTTCTCAATTCTTCTATGGACTTGAAGCTTCACATAATTTTAACCTTAGCAAATCCTTGGGGATTTTTCTCTTGTTCTGCCGTGTGGGCTCTAAGGATTGCCTGACGTTATCAGGTGTGTCTGCATCACCTTTACTCACTGGGTCATCTTGCCTGCCTGCCGTGAAAAGATACTTCAGAAAGGAAATTTTTAAGTACTGTTTCACTTACTATCCCAGAGCAAAAATATACTATAATATCACCAAAGAAGAAAATAATATGCCAATATTGATCTTAAAGCAATGATGATCTTCATCCACATAGCCACAAATACATTCTACTATCCTCAAAACAAAGATGGGCCTAGGTCTTTTCAACTTTTTATGACTGGAATAAAACATGCTATTATGAGTTGAAAATTTGCAGCTGAATTAATGATAAAGTAGCACAATATTTTTAAGTACCCCAAACAAAAATAGTTTAAAAACTAGAATAAAGGGAAATTATAAATTCAAAAATTGATGGTTGTTTGTATATATTTTTTGATATAGGGTTTCTCTATAGTTTGGAGATTATCCTGGAACTAGCTCTTGTAGACCAGGCTGGCCTTAAACTCACAGAGATCTGCCTGCCTCTGCCTCTCGAGTGCTGGGGTTAAAGGTATGCGCTACAACTGCCTAGCTGTAATTTAAATTTTTTTAATGGTTTTTTTTAATTTTGTAAGACTGCAAGCTATAAAAATAATTATTTCCACTGAAGTTACAAATTGAATAAAGTTGTTATTAAAAACAACTACAAAATAAAGGATCTATTAAATAAGATGAAATGGTAGATAATATTAACAGTTATTTCTATAAAACCTGAGTTCACACTTACAGTGACTCTAGATACGACGTACACAAAGCTAGTCATGTGAATGAACAAATATTTTTTCTAGGATTTGGTAGCAAAAAGAAAAATATTTGTATTCATTCATTCATTCATTCGTTCACTCATTCATTCCATATTTATTGTGTTTCAACCACAATTAAATAAACAAAAAGACAAGGCAGTGTTTCACCCATAAAGGGCATACACTCTGCTGGGGTAGATAAGAGACTACCCAGTGACTTTCAGAAGAATGAAGATCTAGAGATAAAAGAGATACAAATTACTGGAGAGTTTGGACCTACATCTTATTCTTCTAAAGGAACATAGCAATAAAAAGTGACTCCTCATGACTTTCTTACCTATCGATCAGGGTGTCACCCTGCCCCCATCAGAGAAGCTTCTTCTTCCCCGAGGGTGGAAAATCAAGAAACCCACAACCTGACAGTGTGCAGAGAGAGAGACTTTGGAGCTCTCAGTTCTATATGGGATGTCTTTATCAAACCCCTTCCCTTATGGCACAAGGATGGGGAGAAGATATGGAAGAGGAGGCAGAGAGAGTGTGGAGCCAGAGGGAATCGATGACTCCAAGGAAACAGTGTCTTCCAAACACAACAGAACTGACGCATGTATGAAGTCACAGACACTGTGACAGTCAGCACAAGACCTGCACAGATTCAAACCAGACAAATCTCATAATGCAGGAGGGGAAGTGGACACAAAATCCCACCCCTAAACAAGAAGCTGTTTACAATCAATACTTGCTGGGAAACAGAAAGTCAGTTTTCCAGTGGAGTGACACTGGGGATATCAACCACACTCCAGACATGCTCCATGCCCAAGAGTCATTGGCTAACACAATGGTGTGTGTGTGTGTGTGTGTGTGTGTGTGTGTGTGTGTGTTGTTTTGTGTGAGTGATTTTATTATTCCTTTGTTTTGATTTTCATATTTGTAGGTTTGTTTTTGTTTGAGAGAGAGAGAGAACGTGTCTGTGGGTAGGAAGGTAAGGAGGATTTAGGAAGAGTTGGGGGAAGAGAAAGAATATGATCAAAATATAGTACACAAAAATAATAAATAATACATTTTAAATACTTGGGAAATCCAGGGAGCTACCCTAGACCTTCTGTGCAGAGCCTCTTGCTTCATGAGTCTCAAACAGGTGGGACCCTATCCTTTGTAAACTATTACCACTGTGTCTTCACACTGCTCCCTCCAACCCCTCCCTGTCAGCCAACAAACTCACTCATGCCCCTGTGGTCACTTCCAGCCTCGGTTCCAGGGGCATCGTCCCTGCCCCTGACTTTTGTCCTTCCTGTTGGATCCTGCCTGCAGACAGCTGTGTAAGTGCGAACACCAGGGGCTCTGCACTGATCTGCAAAGATGTTCTGACAAATTCTCACAGATGATCATAAGGCCACAAGAGCAGGGCTACCATTTCCTAGTTTGTGCAATGCCACCATATTGGCTGGTTGCAGGACATTGTATGAGTAACCCACTCAAAACACACACTCTTCCGCTTGACTCCTGCTCATGGTTGCTGTCCCCATCCCACTTCAGTCAGCCAGCCCTGTGACCTGAGTCTCTCCCTGGCCTTTGCCACCTGCAGAAATTACGCAACCTCCTGAACAACACATCTAAAGATTCCTTTTCCCTCCCAAAGCTCCTGTGTTTCCCGAAGCACCGTTCCCAGGGGACGGATGTCACATGTCACGTGCTCAGCCTCTCCTTTTCGCTCTTTCCTTGGTCCTGGTCATCTTTTCACCTGTCCTGTCTCACTTGACTTCCAGGGACTGTCATTAGAACCACCCTTTTCCGCACGTTCTCAACATCTTTGCCCCCTGTCCTTTCACATTCTCTAGGGGGAAAGGAATTCTGCAGGCACCCAGCGCCTGCTCTCCCTGGGCTGGCGCTCACGCAGCCACCATATGGTGCCCACCCACGCCATCCTCCAGTGTGCTCTCCCTCACTCGCACAGTTCCAGCGACACTGGCCTTTCCACAGAGCCCGTGAGCTCCAGCAGCTTTGGATGCGCTGTTCTCTCCTCCTGGAATGCTCTTTCTCACAACTGTAAGCACAGCTAGCCCCACCTGGCCTCCACACCTCAGCCTAAAAAAATAGTAATTAGGAACTCATGTTCACAGAGTGCTTGCTTTGTGCCCGGTAATTTATACACACTGTCCAAACCCAGCGCTTCTAGAGGTAGATGGCATTATCGTCTTTATTTGGTGGATAAGGAAATTAAGAATTAGAGATTATGTAAATTACTCAAGCTCACCAGGATTTGTTATCAAGCTAGTTTTCTGTGAACCTGAATACTGTGGGGCTCTGTTTCTCTGTTGTTTCCCGTCTTTTCTTCTTCGGCCTCTGCAGATGCGCTTTCCCAAAGGCCTCATAGAATAATTTATAGCCATTTTCTCATTTTGCAATTATATACGTATCTGTTGCCATGCCTTTTTGTACTTCAAAATTTTACATGTTGAGAGTATGTGTGCATGTATTATGTGGATTAAAGGGCAACCTTGTGGAGTTCCTTCTTTCCTACATTTACACGGTTTCCAGGGGTCAAGCTCTGATTTCCAAGCTTTTGAGGAGCGTTGAGGAGCGCCTTCACCTGCTGAGCCAACTCCCTGGCTCCTCCCTTGTATCTCACTGTTGCTGTCCTTTTCTTAGACTTGAGCTACACAGGCATCCTGTATCCAGTTCACCTCCCGGTGTGTCTCGAAGGCCTAGCAATATGCCCATCCATGAACAAATGTCAGTTCATACTTGTTAAATGAACAGAGGAAATCAAATATGAGGCCAGAGTTGACAGTACAGAGCATGTGAGTGGAACCAGTCTTCAACAAAGACACAGAAAAGGGAAGATGTGTGTCATCAACATGACTGTGGCATGACAGATCCTCATCCTGTGTGTGCGCTGATGACATAAGCAGAGTCAACTCTGATGAATGGCATTTTTAACCCACACCTGCCGTCCCCACAGAATAGGGAGGACATCAAGTTCCAAACCAGACAAGAGTGCATAGCGAGACCCTGTCTCTAACATTGAGGGTAGGGATTTAGCTCAGTGCTAGGACACTTGCACGACCTGTGCAAAGCAAAGCCGTGGGTTTATCTGCTAATACCACATGCACAGAGCACACACAAGAAGAATATCCCATAAAATAGAAAAGGTGCGAGCTAGCCCTGAGGCCATTGTAGGGTAGGCTAAAGTGGTATGAGAGTACTGCCCACCAGCATTCATGCTGGCCTGTGAAGCTCAACAACCCTTCCTAAACAACTGAGACTAACACTAGCCGGGTATAAAATGCCGCAGTAGGAACACCCCAGACAGGGGATTCTTCCAGATAGGTAGATAGGCAACAGAAGTAAGCTGCAGAAGGAAATTTTATTACATGTGACCAAAAGTCATTTCAGGCTACTTAGCACAGTCATCTACCTGTCATCTTTAAGGTAACTTGAAAAGATCAAAATGGATCAAAGCTAAAGTGGGATTTTTAGTGCTCAGTAAAATCGCGACTCAATTTTATGGGGCGAATCTTTCAGGAAGTAACATATCACAGAGTAACTTTAACCATGGTGTCTAATTCAGCTTCAGCACTAAGTCTGAAACCAGCAAATACAGGCGAGCCTCTAAAGTGATGTATTTGTTTATGTGCTGTCTTAGGTCAGTCGCTTTTTCTGATGTCTTCAAATTACTACCATTTTAAATGTAACCAAGAAACCTTCAGTTTGGTGCCACATACACAGGACAGAATAAAAGACTCTTAGGGGGTGACAGCTTCATATAAGGAAACAAAATTGAATTGAGGCATTAATACAAGTGAAGGAATGAAAGCCAGGACAGACTTTAGGACATGTCATAGTCAGTCAATTAAGGCAGAGTTCTCAGATCTCCACACAAATTCTAGGCTGTGCAGTAGGTCTACCATGGACATTACAGCCTGTCTTGGCTACTAAGGAAACCTTCTGTGGAAAGAGGCCCAGTGGGATTGCAAGGGAGTGAACCCATATGGGAGTGGCCCTCGAACATTACTGCATCTGTCTGAGCCGTGGATTCCATGTGCTCTGCACAGCGGAATTGACCACAGATCCCCAGAGCGATCCTCCCACTCCTCTGTGGCAGATTCTCATTTACCCACTGCCATTCCTGTGCTAAGATTCCCCCCAGATAATCAGGTTAGCAAGATTTTTACAGGGATTAAAGCCTGGAAAGCTAAATAAGATAAGAACTGGCAAAATATGGAGATCCCAGAAATCCTCTGGCTTATGCTGGATATCTCGACCTAACTTTCTGATTCTTTTCCAAAGCAAAATGCTTAATGATTCATGGGCTTTTCATCTTTGGGCATAGCAGCCTACAGTCCAAGTGGACAATGGCTTCAAGAAGATTCTTTTTTTCTAGGCAGTGCAATATAACAGCAAAAGTTCATTTGTCCAGTTACCTATGGCAAGGAGAACTTTTATCACCCTCTCCCCAGATTAATATCACAACTGTCATTATGCCTTTTGAGAGACACTGCTGTTCGGACTGCCCAGAAAACCCACATCTTCCCAGAGGCTGCCACAAGAACTAATCCTGTTCCTGGATCTTAGGTACTGGTCCAGAACATGAGCTCATTCTTTCGTGCCAACATCTCCAAAATGTTCTGTTTACCACTAGAATAGATATTTACAGAGGCTTTTTTCTAAGAAATTCAAGTAGATGTGATCTTGGTTATGATCCAGTCCCAAATAAGAGAAAATTAATAGTTGAAAGGAGGACACTAGAGAGGGATCAATAAGGGGCAGAAGGATAGAGACTGTAACACAGTTGTCTACATCCTGGGTACTAGGGCTCAGTGCATCCCTTTGCATGGTACTTCCAGTTGCCATTCCACCGCTACCGACAGCAGAGTCCTGTCCGCTCCAGAGATTCCCCTGGAACAGGTGCACCAAAGGTTACTGGATACAAGGCAACAGACCAAAAGTTAGTTCAGCATAAGCAACCAGGCTCTGAAGAGCAAGGTGAGTGGGCCAGGGCAAGCTCATGTGGTGGGAGAGCATGTGTGTTGGACAGGGGTGGGCTCCGTGGGGGCACCTCTATCAACAGAAGGCAAATAGCTGACCACATGGCAGGGACTCGTGCCAACGCCGCACAGTGAGGTGACAGTAGGCCTCAGCAAGGGAAGAGCCTTTGTCCAGAAATGAAAATTGACATTTGGGGAGTCCTGCTATGTCCAAAGTAAGAATTAGGATTTCTCTGATTCTTCTGGGGTCTAATACTTGATGTACATTGATTTTCTTCTCTCTTAAATAACATTGCCATCTGTTAATTTATGCAAACACATTTCCATGTGAGCCTAGTGAGTGGTTCTCAAGGAAGAAAAAAACAGAATATTTAGCCTGCTGGGATTCCGAGCAGAAAGGTATTTTGGTAATTTGGGGTTAGGAATACAAAACCAAGAAGAAGGGAACTACCCTAAAGGTTATTCAAGGCATCTTTGACTAATTGATACTGTTTTATTTTAAAGTTCCTGCCAGATGTGATGGCTCATGCTTATAAATCCCAGCACTTAAAAGTCACGGATAGGCCGTGAGTTCCAGGCCAGTCTGGACTACAGAGAAGACCCTAACCAGAAATGCACACACACACACACACACACACGCACACACACATACATACACACACACGCACACACACATACATACACACACATACATACACACATACACACACGCACACACACATACATACACACACATACATACACACATACACACACACACATACACACACACAAACCCTATAGTTTCCACATATCGTCGTGATTATTTGCTACCTTTATTTGAATTTCAGGGATTCTTCCAAAGGTGAGCAGAATTTACATAAGAAAGTCATCTGTATTGAATGAAATTGGCTGTTAAGGAACACTTTATTCTGGATGTACTTGTCAAATGCTTCATTTTTTTGTCTAAGGGGCAAAAATCTTTTTATTATTATTATTATTATTATTATTATTATTATTATTATTATTATTATTATTATTATTATTATTATTATTACTAGAAACTCGGTGTGAATTTGGATAACTCCTCAGAAGGAGATTCTTGTCAGTTCATTGTTGGAACAGTGGGGATGAAAAGCCCTTAGTAGTCTGAGTTACAAGGGCAGTGGCAGAGAGTTACTTTAAAGAGTTCAACCAAATCAGGACTAGGAGCACGAGTAGACAAATGCATGAAAATGGGAAGATGTTTGGTGATACTTCTCTCGGAGAGAATTGCTACTGTTTCATGGGAAGGGTTCTGACTTCTTTATCGCGAGCTTTCGTGAAGGAGGTTTCTATGCCATACCTTGGAAAACTCTGAGATTTGTTGAGAGATGATAAACAAAGACTAGAGCCTGAGAATTTAAAGTCTCACTGTGTCAACAAGGCTGTACTTAAGCTGTTTGGGAGCAGTCTGAATTTCTTGTTAGCTGGACCAACAGGCATGGGTTTCCTAGTGACAAACCACGCCCACATGGGAAGCAGAAGTACTCTAGGATGCCCCCATGTCCTGCCCTTAAGGGGCCAGGTAGCAGGATGAAGTGTTCCCAAGAATGAAAGCCTGGAGGGAGAGTCATGATTCTCAGATTTAGAGAAAGAATGCAGATGATGACCTGGAAGAAAACTGCATTCGCTCAGAACACACAAAGTGACATCAGAGAGGCCTATCAGGGAGACTCCGAAGAATCACACAAAGACCTTGATCTTTTTCACTAGCTGGGACCAAAAAATCAAGGTAGTGCTGAGCCATCATGTAGGTGCTTAGAATTGAACCCAGGTCCCCTAGAAGAACATCCAGTGCTCTTAGCGCTGAGTCGTCTTCCTGGCCCTCTCCCCAGCACACCAAGGGGCTACACATTGTGAATCGTCACTGATTCCAATGTACCTGTTTCACTTCTGCGCTCATCTCTTGCTGTTTACCAAGGGCCAGTGTGTTCGTTCCTTACATGTATTGGTGACAGTCACCCTTACTGTAATGAAACAATTTAAATGGACATTATATCATACAAAAATTAATGTGGAAGTTAATGTATTGAAAATTGAAATGAATGTAAGATAAAGGGGGCTCTCCGATTATGGAAGGGAAGTAAGGAGGAAAGTAAAATGATAGGATGTCTGAAAGTCATAAGAAATAAAATAAAATGATAGGGTGTCTGAAAGTCATAAGAAATACCATTAGCTATCTAAAATTACCCATACTACACACAAGTCAGTACATAAATACACATGTATAGTTTAAATGCAATTTTCCCATCTGGGCTGACAATGCTACCTCCAAGAGCCAAAGAACACCTAACAAAAACCCTCTGCTGGGCATGAGAAACTCTCCTTTAAGTTGTTCGTCAGGGCTGTCCAAAAGACCCTCCAAACATAACATCTGGTTACTGTTGCCCTTAGTTGCCCCCAGAGGTGTAAGGTAAGTCTCTATTGCTAAAGACATCAAACACTTCAGACATCAGGCCCGGAGGTCCCTGAGCTGGAATTGACTTAAAAGCCTCTTCCTGAGGACTTTTAAGTGCTGGGATTTATAAGCATGCAAGCTTTCAAAGCAGGAAA
The DNA here is from genome assembly GCA_028555095.1 of Dicrostonyx torquatus. Taxonomy (NCBI): domain Eukaryota; kingdom Metazoa; phylum Chordata; class Mammalia; order Rodentia; family Cricetidae; genus Dicrostonyx; species Dicrostonyx torquatus. The sequence continues at coordinate 3,194,650 of JAQHUG010000092.1, forward strand.
ATAAACAACAGTCTTAACCAGATATGATATATACCTCAACGGCAGCCAACATGACACAATAATCATACAGGTACAGCAGTGGCACACACACCTTGGTGGTAACCAACAGCTCTTTAAGATCCACTCGACAGGAAGGATGTTACAGTACTCATCATGGCTGGTACTGTAAACCTAGGCAATTATCCAGGGCTGGTGAAGTCAGGGATCTTGGAGGAGAACCTACAACTCCCACGTTACTGAGCTAGCACAACCCTTAAGCATATGTTAAATCTTTGTTCCTATGCCCAAAGATAAACCTGGCTCTCACCCCTCATCAAGGAAACTTCTCTTTGCCACAGCCAGAGACCATTACAGAAACCACGGCCAATCAAAATGCAGGTGCAGAGCCCAGTCCCAAGTGATACATCTACAGCACAACCCCCGTACCTAAGTCTCAGGGGACATTATGGAAGAGGGGCTGGAAAAATGTTAAGAGCGAGATGAACAGGAAGTGAGATTGTATCTCCTAGTATGCCAGAAACTACACCCGTAAAGTCTCGCCAATATGAAACATGAACTGAACAAGGAGGACATCAGTAAACATGTTGGTGTGGAAGGGAGGAAGCTCAGGAGTTCCCAGCCCTACACAAAG
>JAQHUG010000092.1:3214623-3236356 GCA_028555095.1 Dicrostonyx torquatus
ATTTGAATTAAGACAGCCACTCCCACTCCCAGCAGCTTGTTTATAGTCACCCATGGTTACTATCAAGACTGCATGTGATCCTTGTTCATCCACAGATCATATGGAGGTGCTGAGTATCCAAGGTACATCCTACCCCAACTTCTGTGGCTCCCCAGTGTTGGCCCTGGCCAGTAGTGTGCCAATTTCTTCGTAGAAATTCACTCTTCCATTCATGGCCACAATGTTGGTGCCCCCTGTACGTTTGGTAGTGTTCCCCTAGGCCTCTAAATCATGATCACTGGTGGCCTGACTTTGACAACTACGGGGAAACACCTAGTCAACCAATCTGGCCAGGTCAATGCTAGGCCTTATCCTGACCTAACAGAATTATGAGCCAGGCCAGGTTCTGTGGTGCTAGAGAGCCCCACCTGCCGCATGCTACCCGCCCTGTAAATATGGTGGGCTGTAGCAGGCAACAGATCATAGAAGGACCTGGAAATAGTCCCCTCTTCTCTCACACGACTGAGTTCCTGTGATTCTATAACTGTGCCTTGCACCAAGCATAAATCAACTGCCAGATACTGTAGGAACAGCAACAACAAAACCCTGAGATGTGGCTGACACTGCCTGCAAAGCGGCAGGATACAATATAGAGTTTCAAACATCAGTAGCCTGCCTGCGTCTAGCAACAAGCATAGTGAGAGAGAAACCCTTCTTTCACATTTAGAATTGTCTCAGAGATGGGTGGGGAGAAGGAGACAGAGAGGAAGAGGAGTAGGGAGGGAGGGAAAACCAGTAACAATAAAAAGCTCTGCCCAACAAAGGAAATAGACAATCCAGTGTAGAGTTGGCCTATGAAATGAGAGAGAAATCTTCAATAGCCATACATCTGAAAATGGATTTTATGTTTAAAAAAGTTCAAAAACTAAACAAGGAGAAATCAAACAATTCAATCAATAACTGTTTTCTATCACTGTGATAAAACACCATGACTGAAAGCAACTTGGAAAAGAAAGGGTCTTTTTGAGTTTGTAATTTGTAGTCAGCCTATCTTCCAGAGAAGTCAAGGCAGGAGGTCAAGACAGGAACCTAGGGATAGAAACTGAAGCCCAAGTTGTAGAGAAATGTTGCTTACTGGTTTGTTCCTCTTGACACGGTCAGCCTGTTTTCTTATACACCCTAGGACCACCTGCCCAGACGTGGCACCACCCACAATGCGCTTTATCCTCCCTCATCAATTACCAATGAAGAAACTGCCCAAGCGATTTGCATACAGGCCAGTCTTATGGAGGTATGGTCTCAATTGTTGTTCCCTTTCTCAGATACCTTTAGTTTGTGTCAAGTTAATAGAAAATCCAGCCAAACAAACAAAAATCCAGGGCACCTAGGTTCTGTTACTCAGCAAAGAAACACTGGCAAAGATCTAGACAAGAAGGAACACATTATTATACACCACTGGAGGCAAGGATGGCAAGATAAACCAGTCCAGCCACTGTGGAAATGAAGCCAGAAGGAAGCATCTTCAAACTTCTAAAAGCAGAGCCTATATGACCTAGCTATCTCACACCTGTGCTTACCCGAAGGAATTCAAAGTACCATGAGACAGTGGTGCAGGGTCATTTGCTACAGCACTATTCATAAGCGCTAAGCTATGGAACCATCCAAGTTGCCTAACAACAGATCACTGGGTAAAGAAAATGCAGTGTCCCCACATAATGGAACCGTTTTCAGCTACAAAGAAAAATAACGTTATGTCAATTGCAGGAAAATGGATGCAACTAGAGGTAATGATATTAAACCAATTTCAGGAAGACAAATGTTTTTTCTCAATTTTGATCCATAGATTATGTATGAGTGTATTAAATTATGCACGTATATATGACATGAATGTAGAAGAAAAACTATTTAGGGAACCAAAAGGGTTAATGGGGGCAAGAGAAGGAGTCTTGGGGAAATATGCTTAGGGCAAAATAAATACTTGTATGCAGATGTCCTTCTGGAACACAGCCCCATGTCCAGTGAATATGCACGATGAAAATTTAAACAGATCATTTTCTGGAAAGGCAATGAAACCTGAAATGTATAAACCCCAAATATAGTGAACATATTTTGCAGCTTCAGATTGGTGCAAAAATTATCTTACACTGTGTGCAGTGACTCCCCGCAGTAGTATACTTCACACCCAGCTGCTGTTTGCCAAATTAAAAGCCTCCCCCCCTCATTGAAACAAAGCTTTCATATAAGTGGGGAGATTAGAGAGCTTTGTTAGAAATATTTCAGAGGAAACAAAGGATCCATCAAGTAGGAGGAGCCAAACACACACAGTCGTTCACACACACACACACACACACACACACACACACACACACACTCACACACTCATGCAGGCATGCACACATGCAGACACACACACTCACACACATGCACATAGGCACATACTATAGAGTCAAATAATACTCATTCACTTTTAATCTGCAACCCTGTCAAGATGAAGCCTAGAGATGTTATGAACTCCCATTATAACCCATTGATACATTCACAAGAGTTGCTTAGTAACCAAAAATCTAGAAGCATGGGTTCCTTCTAGTTAAACATTAATGCAGGAAGACACCTGATGGTCCACAGCACTCAGGGCCTCCCCACCAAAAAACCAACTCTACACTGTCTGTGAGCAGCAATTAATATGAGAGAAAACTTATTTTGCCAACTTGACAATTTCATCTTAAAGTAAAGTCAGCGTTAGCACTGCTTCCCTATGAGGTTTCTCTTAAGAAAAACGCTCCTAATTAAGCTTTCTATTAGTAATACGATGAAAACTGGAAATAGGTTTCTGTTAGGATCTCTGAGTTTCTGTAAGTAAGTTTAAACTGCTTTAGGCCTATTTGGTAAGATTTGTCTTTTTATTGGTTGCTGATAAATACATGGCATTTATTCTAATTTACAGAACATTTCCACTGAAGCAGGTAATCATCTGTAAAGACTCCCCCAAAAGCAGGTAATCTGTGAAGACTCCCCCCAAAGCAGGTAATCTGTAAAGACTCCCCCCAAAGCAGGTAATCTGTGAAGACTTCCCCCAAAGCAGGTAATCTGTGAAGACTCCCCCATTCCAGTAAGCATGGTCTTACTGTAATGTGCTGATACCATCAGGATTCCAGGTACTGTGAGGTCACATGATGCCTGGAAGGACTGGAACATATCACAGAAAACAAAATGCCCATGAAAAAAACACTCATCTTGAGAAAATGTAGGGGCTATAAGATGATAACATTTTGGTGACAAGAAGAACAGGGAGAGCCTGCTAGCAGCTATCTTTGGAAGATCTGGCCCTCACATAGGTAATATGCAGCCCTTGGAAGCCCCAGACACTATGCAAATGCCCTACTTAGAGCTGACCTTCATAGCACCAACCCAGGACCCAGCGACCAGAAATTTCCCTTCAATCCTGCGTGGAGGAGTCACATTTGAAAGCCTGTCATTCTTCATCGGGAACTGCCACTTAACTGTCAGTAATATGGCTTTTAGAATTTAAATTGCACAGGGTGTAAAAATAATTCTTAACAGCAGGTAATTGCGGTTTATAATTTGTTTCCTCCTCTAAATGCTCCACTGCCAGATTCTGAGTCTTAATCATTGGCGGTAATTGTGAGTTTGGAGGAATTGGTGAAGAAATAAATACTTCTATTAGAAGATGGTAGCCATGGAAGAAGAATTAATATAGCATAACATAGATTTAACATTTTAATAGTAACTACCTAACAATTATAATTTTTATGGTTGTATTAACAAAAATTTCACACTAATTTTTTTACAGTTCCCAGGCAAGATTTGGCTTCTACAGCACCCTCTCTGTTGAGTTGAAGATGGCCTGTCTTTCTTTGTCCTTCACACACCAACATCCCTGGTGTCTCTTAATGGTCAAACATCATTTCTTTTTAAAGATTAGTTTTCATTTCTAATGATCTGTATGTGTTTGTATGTGGGTATGTGCACAGAAGTGCAGATACCTCTGGAGGCCTGAGGTCTTGAATGCCCTGAAGCTGGAGTTATAGGCAGTTATAAACCTCCTGACTTCGGCGCTGGAGCCAAACTCGGGGCCTCTGAAAAAAGCAGTGTGTACTCTTAACCAGTGAGCTGTCACTCCACCCCCTCACACTTCATCTTTCTGTAAAGTCAGCAGCAAGATTAGTTCAGGACCCTCGCTAGAGGCCTTATTTGAACCTAATCTGCTCACTTTCTACAGTTAGGGCTGCGTTTTCAACATATGAACAACTTTCCTTGATGATTCAGTATTTGAGTTTGGACATTTATGTATCGGTCACCACAGAGAAAAAGCGAGGGCGCTCTGGAATACGGTTTGTACAGAGAAGCCCCTGGGATCTTCGCACTCGAAAGACATCCACCTTCCCTGTCTGATGCGAGTCGTGTAGCTGTTTACAGTTCTTAAATGCAATTACAGATTCAGCTCCGCATTTTTTGCTTGTCATATTTCAAGGTGCGCTCACGGTATGTGATTTATGACGACAACATGGTAATGCTAGTATCAAACATTTCCATCATTCCTAGCTATCGCCCGTGGGCTGTCATTACTGGACATGAATTGCCCCTTTTAAGTCCTCTGCTATCCTCAAGGGAGCACAATAAAACCAAAGTCCTGAGCTCTGCTCTTTGAGCTGCAGCCCTTTTCCCTTTTCTGTCCTCACGTTCACGCAGGTCCTCACTGCCACTGCTTCTGTCTATGCCTCTACTCTTTATCTTCTCTTCAACTCTACTCTTTGGTCTTTTAACTTGTGTTTTTCCTCCTAAGGGCATTATTCTTTGACGGTGGCTGCTGACCTCTGTGGTCAGGGACTTTGGATGCACATACACATACAAGCCTGGCTTGTGAGCTTTCAGAGGGAAGCAAGGACTCTATCAGGAATTGGAATAGACAGTCCAATGGTATTTCCACAGTAAGTCTAGCTACATTTTTCCCCAATTCAGGAAATGAGATACCTTTTGTTTGGTAGAGGAAGTTTCCAGACAGGATAGCATTGAGGCTGTCTTGGTTACTGCTTGTTTTTGGGTTTCTATTGCTGGGAAGAGACACCATAACCACGGCAACTATTATAAGGAAAACATTTAAAAGAGGTGGCTTGCTTACAGTTTCAGAGGTTCAGTCTATTATCTTCATGGTGGGGACCATAACATGTGACAGACATGGTGGAGGAGTAGCAGAAAGTCTTCCATCCTGCAGGCAACAGGAAGTCGACTACGGCACTGAGTGAAACTTAAGCGAAGACCTCAAAGCCTGCCTCCACAGTGACACACTTCCTCCAACAAGGCCAAACCTACTCCAGCAAAAACACACCTCCTAATAGTGCCACACCCTTTGGGGGCCATTTTCTTTCACACTACCCGACTGCTCATTATGCTTCTCCAGAACGACAGTGCGACAGTGCGACAGGGTGAAAAGCAGAGCAGAAACAGCTGAAAAGAATTCACAGTCTGATAAGAAAATAGTGTGAGGGAGCTTTAAGTCACAGATGAGGCAGCTTTGAAAGCAGCTGTTAACTGTCTGAAGAGATTAGTGTCATTAAATAGAAATAGGGTGCTCGAGCACAAGAATGGTAATGGTATGCTGAGGGCAAGACCACACCCATTAAAGGCTCCTTCTTGTGAAAGTGCAAATTCATTTAAAAGAGGAGAGCCTAAATGGAGAGTTCCACTGAAGGGGTGAAAATCAGCTGTCTGGCAAACCCCTGCTCCAGGGTTAGCACAGGAAGACTGAGGCAATGCTAGTCCAAGGTCAGAAAGGTTCATCCCAAGCTGGCAGTGTAACTTGATAGTGCCATCTATTTGGTATTGCTTTTATAGACGGAAGATTGAGGAGGACATGAAGTTTTGCATCATGGTTTGTTCCAAAGAGCCATTGAGCCAGGCAATGCATGACAGGACATCTCTCCCTGAGATGCAGAGAATTATTTTAGGGATAATACATCCCTAAGAGATCACCATCTATAGCTGTGATAGTGAAGGCTAAATTTGCAATGCAGTCCCCTGATGTTAGAATTTACAATCTGCCCAGTAAGGAAAGCTGTAGATGTAGGATGAAGATGGCCCAGAGAAAGGTTGTGTGTGCTGTGGGTGACATAGCTGAAGGGTGAGACTCCTTCATTCCAGATGATCCTATAATAGTCTCAGGTGCTATATACATGGACCTATACCTGATAGATACCTGCCCTGTTAGGCTTGACTCTTGCTTTGGTCTGATGTTTCCTTTCTTTGCCCCCATTTCTCACTTTTGCAATGGGAATGCTAACTCTGAACCAACGTATGTGGAGGTATATAAATGGTTTGTAGAAGCTCATAGTTAAGGGATCACCTGGGTCTCAGAAGAGACTTTGTTCTTAACACTTCTGAAGAGTTGGAACTGTTAAAGAACTATGGGGACTTTTGAAGTTGGGATGAATGCATTTTGCATGATAAAATGTCCATGAGCCTAAGGGGACAAGGGATGGAAGATTATGGCTAAACATTACAAGTTTGTGCATCAGTTGACAAGGGGTGACTTGTGTTCATTAATATTTATTATTAGTTTGGAAGGACCTGGAATCTTCTCAGAGATAAAACTCTGATCATGTCTGCAAGGGGATTTTTGGATTAAGGATGACCATTCCAGATGAGATGGTAATATTCTATGGACTGAGGTTCAAGGCTGAATAAAAAGGACACTGTGAGCTGAGCACAAGAATTTGTGGCTTTCTGCTTCTTGACTATAGATACAATGTGGCAGCTACCCCAAAGCCCCTGCTGCCACATTGAACAATACCAGTGAGCTGTGAACCAAGAGAAACCCTTCCATTGAGTTGATTTTTTTCTTCAGGTATTTTGTTGCATCAATGAGCTGCTAATGCAGCTGCCCTTGAAGTTGTTTTTGGTACATTCAGATGCACACATTAGTTTAGGAATGCCTGGTGACTGGGCAGTGGCTTCATGACATGTCTTGGAAGCACATCCTTCGCTAGAGTTCATTTTCTGTTATCCTCTTTTTTTATTCTGGCATCAACCCTTAAGGAGTTGGTCAGCCCAGCAGTAAATTTACTCTAGAGTGAATTACTCAGCAGTGAATTTACTTTAGAGTGAATTATAAGAAATGTGTAGTAACATACATGTATTAAAATATCATGAAAATCCATTATTTTGTGTGCCTAAAATCATTTTTCTTATAAATATTTTATCATCTAATTAAAATAGAGTGACATCATTTCCTCTATTTCCTCTCCTCCCATGTCCCCTTCCCTTACTCCCTTTTAAATTCATGGCCTCATTCTTTAATTATTAAGGTTACATATATGTGTAAATAAATATATAAATACAACCTATCAAGTCCTTTTAGTCTTACTTATATGTATATTTTTTTAGGGCTGATCTCATGAGACTGGATAGTAATTTAAGGGGCTCATGATTTAGAGGAAAGAGATTCTGCCTCTCTCAGCAGTCTTTAATTACCAGTAGGTCTCCATCTAGAGGTGGGATCCTTTGCAGTTTTCCTTATTCATCTTGTTGGCATTCCAACTAGTGCTGTCACTGGTCAGATCTTGTTTAAACAGCCATATTGTTGAGATTCTGGGAGTGTAGCATCCCTGTGTTTAACTAGAAGGTACCATTATACAACATATTTCTTGATCCTCTGGCTCTTACATTAGTTCAAACCCCTCTTCTTAAAAGTTCCCTAGTGTTTTAGTTACTGTTCTATTGCTGTGAAGAGACACAAGACCAAGGCAACTTATAAGAGAAAGCATTTGAGTGAGAGTTTGCTAGAAGTTTCAAAGAGTTAGTCTATGAACATCATGGTGGGGAGGTTGGTGGTAGGCAGGCAGGCGTGGTGCTAGAGCAGTAGCTGAGAGTTTCTGTCTTATCCATAAGATGGAAAGATAGAGATAGATAGATAGATAGATAGATAGATAGATAGATAGATAGATAGATAGATAGATAGATAGAATCCTGGTGTTACTTTTGAAACCTAAGATTCAGTGTGGTCATTTGAATGAGAATGATCCCAACAGGATCATATATTTGAACACTTGGTCCCCAGTCAGTGAATCTGTTTGGGAAGGATTAGGGGTTGTGATCTTATTGGAGGAAGAGTGTCACTGGGGTTAGGATTTTTTAATGAGAGATGAGAGCTAGACTTATCTCTGGGAAGGAGGATAAATACCTAGAATTCAGGTAGGAATTACACTGGTTTAAGAAGGTGGCATTAATTAATTCTCCTTTGAGAACTGTAATCTCACCAGCCATAGGTGCTTGACTAGGTTTACAATATCAGGAATGATTTGCCTCCTGTTGAGTGGGCTTTAGATCCAATTAGGAAGCTCTTGGTTTCTACTGAAACGTAAATGCCACTATTGCTCTTTAAGGACTATCTTGCTGTGGTTAGCATTACTGTGGTTCGTAGATGTTGCAGGTGGGCAGGACTGTTGCATGCTCTCTTCCCTTGGCAGCTTGCATGGCACTTTCAAGCACTGTCAGAGTAAATCCCCAAAAAGACACTTTCAGATAGGATCCAGATGGATTCCTCTCAGTCCTGTGTCCAAAGTATGTAGGGACTTACATGGTTCAAAGCAATACGGACTTACCTTCCAACTCTGGGAAGGAGCCAAGGGCAATAGCAATAACCTACACTATTTGGGGAGTCTTTTCTACTCCCCTTACCAACAACTTGAAAAGGGGTTTCTCATGTCTGGTGCTGAGGTCTTTATTGTCTATGATTCTCAGGAGGAGTATTATCACCTCAAGGAGGATAACTTCATTTAAACTATAGACATATGTATACATATACATGTATATGCACTAAATGCAATTTTAGGTCAATATAAAATATGATTCTTTATGACTTTTTCAAAAATTCTTACTATAGTCTATCCATACCTCACCTTCTGTAACAACTTGCCTCCCTGCTCCCAAATTACCCATCCCCCACTAACTCCATACATCTCTAGCTTACTTTTGTCCTCTAACCACTTCCACATGGTCCCTTTTTCTTTTCCTAGCTTTGTGGTTCCTCCAGGTTACACCCTTACACCTGAAGACTTGAAGCTAAGGACCACAGATGAGCGAGAACATTTGGTTTTCTGCATCTGGATTACCTCATTTAATACACTATTTCCTAGTACCATCCATATACCAGTATCATTCTTGATTCTGTTTTACTCTACAAAAAGTATTTATATAATTTTAGTATAATTTAGTCCAGATTTATAATAAAAATTAAGCATAGATCTACAATACAAATGTGTGTAGCATTTTTATTACCCTCTATCAGTTGAAAGGCATCTATGTCACTGGACAGAGTGACAATAAGCATGGCTGAACATGTATCTGTGGAGTAGGGCATAAGCAGAAGAGCAGTAGAGCCAGGTCATATGGTGGATTTATTTTGAACTCTTTGGGATTCTCCACCCTGATTTCCAGAGTGGCTGTACATGCTTGCAATTCCACCAACAGGGAATGAGGGTTCCTCTTTGCTCACATCCTTTCTAGCATTTGTTGGTGGATGGTTTGAATACCTAAGTCATTCTAACTGAGGTGAGATGAAATCTCAAAGGTGTTTTGATTTGCACTTCCCTGACTACTAAGAATAATGAACAATTTTTGGAGATACTTCTTAGTTATTTTTATTTCTTCTGTTGAGAACTCTCTGATCAGATCCATAACCTGTTGTTGTTTTGACTCTTTGCTTTTTAGTTCTTTATATGTTCAGGATGCCATTTTCTCTTCCACTCTGTGGGGTTACCCTTCGCTTAATTGTTTAGCTAAACGGAAACTTTTGATTTTATGCAATCTCACCCATCTATGGTTGGCCTTAATTTCTGGGCAATTGGATCCCCATTAAGAAAGTTCTTTCCTATCCTTAAATCTTGCTTTCTATTGCCTACTTTTTTCCTAGCAGTCTCAGAATTTCAGGTTTCAAGTTGAGGTCTCTCACATAACTGGAGTTAATTTTTGTGCAAGGTGATATATAGAGGTCTAATTTTATTTTTTACATATAGACATCCAATTTCCCAGAATCATTTGTTAAAGATGATGTTCTCTTCAGTGTATATTTCTTTGAAGAGTGCTATGAGGGTTTTGATTAGGATTGCATTGAATATAAAATGTCTTCTGGTAGAATGGTCATTTTTATAATATTAATTTTAACTCTATCAACTCAGAAGCATTGGAAACCTTTCCATTTTGTAGCATCTTTCTAAATCTTTTTCTTCAGAGATTTATAGTTTTCGCTATAGGGCTCTTTCACCTCCTTGGGTAGGTTTGTTCCAGATATTGTATTTCTTTTGATGTTATTGGAAATAGCAATATGTGTATTTATGCATGTTTTCAGAGCTGGTCATTTGGTATTAGATAACCCACTGTTGTTCTTTTCCCCTATTTCTCTCACTCTAAGCATTTTTCAGTTGCCTGAAGTTCTTTGTGTTGGGCTGAGGACTTGAGGCCATGCCATCCATTTTGGCATGTTATTATCCTTTTTTGGTTCATGTTTGTAAATGCTGGTGAGACTTGATGGGTACAGCTTTTCACATTACTAGAAGATATAGCTTAACAGCAAATTTCCTGATCCTTTGGCTGCTGCAATATTTCCACCTTCCCTTCCATGTTTCTTGAGCCTTAAGAATATATATATATACACACACACACATACATACATACATTGGGACCAGGTTCCAGAACTCTACATTTTGATTGGTTGTGGTTTTCTGTAATAGTCTCAGTTTGCTCCAAAGAGAAATTTCTTAATAAGGGATGAGGACAAACATATAGAGTGCAGTAGAAATTACACTAACTTAGTAAAGTGGTGGTTGTAGGTTCTTCCCCAAGACCCATGGCTCCATCAGTCCTGAGTAGTTGTCTAGGTTTCTAGTACCAGGCATGGTTTACCTCCTTTGAGAAGCTCTTAAGTCTAATTATAGAGGTGTTGGTTACTGCCAAGGTATGTATGCCACTATTGCCCCTAGATGAAACACTCTTCTGAATACTAATTGTGTCTATGGCATGGTTTACATATAGAAAGATACATGTATAGTGTGTCTCTGTGAGGCTATGGTGTGACTTACATATAGAATTGGAATTTGTAATTTTTAGAGTACATCACTTAAGTGAAGGGGTATTTGTATTTCTTGGTGTGTCTGAATATGTATCCCTACTAAAAGACAAAATAAGTCAGCTAGCCAATATAAAGAAAAACAGGAAGGGGATATTGATGGAGATATTAGGGAAAGAGTAAAAAAGAAAATAAATGATTAGGAGAAAAAAAATTTACAGTACTGAGAAATCTTGGTAGCAAGATTATTGAAAAAAATGTTCTAATACCTTTAGTGTCACTTAATTCCATAGACATAATTTGTACACCAACTTATCTTAAGTACCAAAATTCGCCAGACACTGTGCAGAGCAGTTTAAAAGTTTTATTGACCTGACAATATTTTTCAGCACTGCAATCTCTATTTCTCTCATTTACTGATTACTTTGCTAAACTAGACAACTGACTATTTCTTTAACCAGTAACATTCCTATACATGATCAGGCTCTTGGGATCTTCAGCCATCCTATAACACATAAAAAGTTAAAGAACCTGCAGTCGAATAGTTCAGAGCATAGAGCATCACGAGTGGCCCTCTGCTTAACTTTGGGGGAAGACACAAGCATGGAGAATCATGGGATATGTCTTTGGCTTGATGTGGAAGTGCTGCACTTTTTTTTTAAAGCCATGACCCTTTGGCAATGAATGTTTTCTCACTGCCTGTTAGGTTCTTCACTTGTCCCACACCTAGCTCAATTCACCACTGTGAAGTGACATAAGACGTATGTGGAAGCTCACATAAATTCTTAACCAGTCTGGAGATATGAGAGATAGCCAGCCAATGGCCAGAACTGCAGAGATAAGAATAAGACAATATTTCTCTGTGTTGTGCTGGCTAATGGACGCTGTGAAAATCTTATGACTTGCTTTACCATGGCCTATACATTTAGGTGGAGTTTAAAAGTCAACTTTTCGTGGCAGACTTTTTGCTATAAATATGATAAAGAAAAGATTTTGAGATGGTGAATGCTCTTGTGAACACTTTCTGTCTCTTGGGCTAACAAATATTGTGCCCAGAAATATGTCTGTGGGTCTGTGTGTATACCTGGTGGGTGCACATGCAAGAGACGGTTGTGAAACTTTTACATGTGTATAAGGAAGTAGTGTGTGTATGTGTGTGTGTGTGTATGTGTGTATTGTGATATATGCATTTGTAGGTTGATGTGTGTGTTCTGGATGACATGTGAGCATGGGTGTAAAGGAATCTTCATGTGGGTGATGTGGTATTGCCTGTGTGTGTATCTGAATGAGTCTCTCTCTGTTAATGACCTTTTGCCTATGAGTCCATTCCATAAATTCTGGTTCCAGAACTTCAGTTCTACTTGTCTTCGTGTATATTTTGGGGTCTAAAATTGTCTTGTTCCAACACTTGTAAACAATAAATTTGTAGATTAAACATTAAAGTTTGCCCTTTCTTCTCCCATTCACAAAGGCCAAATAAAGGGTAAATGCCAAAGACTGTCCAGCTAAAAGCTTTTCAAAGAAGCACTGGTAATTTTCTTCCTATTTAGTATTCCCCTAAATATTCTCATAACACATCTCAAATCTTATCACCTTCTAACCATAGGATAGTTCAGATATTTAGCTAATTCGTACTGAGGGAATTTAGTAAATAACTGTATGTGTATGCATGAGTGGTGTGTGTGTGTGTGTGTGTGTGTGTATGTGTGTGTGTGTGTATGTGTTAAATTTCTTCCAAGTGGACACTGAAGTGATATGTAGATCTAAATCTTTTAGTTGAATCATTTCTTTTTAAAATCTTATTCTCTGCTTGATTTCCTGGACTAAATAACCATTGATTGATATCCTTGCAGCTTGAAGTAATAAAATGATGTACTCTACCCTTCTTGCATTTAAAGAAAGTGATTATAGTTGTTTTATGATCGTTGTGATTGCCCTTTTTACTTTAAAATTCTGTGTCTGAAGATTATGTCATCTTGATCTCAAGAGGCATCCTATTCAACTTCCATGCAAGAGCGAGCATCAAATTGAGGTAGAAAGCACTTGCACGCAGCTTAGTTTTAATTAGAGATTTTAAAGGATACCATCAAAAGTATTCAGTAGAGACTATGATTTAGTCTGTGCATTCATTTGAAACATTAGGCAAACTAAATGGAGCTATTTTGCTGATTTAGGCATTGTATAGGCTGGTGATTTACGTTTTCTGTTTTTCAGTGTCTGAGACCAGGTGTTCTTTCATAATATCACCAGGGCCTGACCTAAAATTCCCCAAATCCCTAAAGCTTAAAACAAGGTCATACACATCCCCAGAATAGACCAGTAACATGTTTCTAGTGCAAGGTCTCTTTTTAGCCATTTATATACGTAATAGTAGTGTTGATCTTCAATTTGAAAGGTTCTGGAATTACCTAGAAGGCAGCCTTTGCAGATGCCTCTGAAGGATGCTTTAGACTAGATAGCTCCTGGGCTTGGTTTGTCAGGATCATCTTGATCAGATTAACTGAGATTCTCCATGATAGTAGATAGTACCAGTCCTTAGGTTTTGATTCTGGACTGCATGAAAAGCTTAAAGTTGGCTGAGCATGGACAGTCACTGCTCTCTTACCCTGGCTGTAGAGACACTGTGACCAACTGCTTTAACCTCCTGCTGTTGTCTTAACTTCTCTGCCATGATATGCTGGGCCCTCAAACTATGAGCCAGAGTAAACTCTTGTTTCCTTGAATTGAATAATATGAATCTATAGAGTGTGCATGTTTGCATGTGTGACATGCATGTGTATGTGCTACTGCACATAAAAAACGTGTATGCGCATGCCCAAGGCTGAGGCTGGGCATCTTCCCTAGTCACTTAGTCACTGAGGCAGAGTTTTTCAATTGAATATAGTAATACTAGTATGACTAGTCCGCTTTCACCAGGATTCATGGTCTCTGTTTCCAGATCTGGAATTACAGATGGCCCTACCCTACCTCCTGGCTTTATGTGGGCTCTGGATAGCCAAGCTCCTGTCTTCATACTTACACAGTATGTGCTTTAATTATTGAAACTAGAATATATATACTGAAATTATATATATATAATCATATATATGATAATTAGGATACCAGCTATTTTCTAACCAAACTAGTCAGAAAGGAAAATCCAAAATTCATATTCCTTCATGCATTGTTGATTTGATGTACATATATGTGCATATACATACACATAATACTTTGTAATATCACTTGATTTTTATTCTCTTCTCTGTTTCTAAATATTATTACTGCCAAGAATATCTTAAAATTAAATTTATTTCAAAAATAAACATAAAATATTTTATCTATTTTGTATGTTTATTTGTTATTATATTTACATGCTTATTAGCTATTTATTATTAATTGCATGTTTATATATCATGTTTATCCATTCATAAACAAGCAAATTACCCTTTATTAACTAGATAAAACCTGATAAAAAGGTTTCAACCATGCAAAAGGTCTCGATAGCCTACGATGTGTACACTAAGGCTGATGTTGACTGATAAATACCAAAAGCACACAGAAGGTCCTATGTTGGGAGAACAGGAGGAAACATCCATTACTTATGCCATGTGGGCATAAATACCTAATGGAAGTCATGGAAAAACTACATTTATTTTCTCTTAACCAAGCAGTATAGTGAGTATGCCTCCTCTCTTTCCTTTTGGCCCACCCCACTGCTCCTCAATCACACCTTCATAATCTAAGGATAAATGCACACAAAACCATTTGGAAACTGGTGAGCAAAAGTGGTGCTAGAGACAGAGACTGGAAGGGGTGGCAAATAAGAGGAAGAATAACTAGAGGAGGGGAGAAAGAAGAAGGAAGGAAGGAAAGACCAGCTCCTGGCTTCGGTGGATTTCTAAGACCTCCATAGGACTAAGTAAGGTTATTCAACTAAATCTGAGCTGATGGTGTGTGCTGAGAAGGAAACAAGGGGCAATTCATAAACACCTCCAGTAGGATCTGCTGCTTTTTCTTTCCCCGTCTGCTGGATGGATTTTGATCCATTTAAGTTTCTAAGAATTCATGTGTCGAATGTTAGAATATCTACCAGCCTGAGTCCCTAATGGTTAATGATGGGTAAAGGAAACTTTTTTTCTACCACAGATCAGTCTTTGTGTAAGTGGAGAGAGGGATGAGAGGGTAGAGGAAGTCTGGGTGGTGGAGGTTGGAGGTAGTAACTGAGGATGGTTTAATAGACACAGGAAGCATATAAGTGCTGTGCATGCGTGTGTGTGTGTGTGTGTGTGTGTGTGTGTGTGTGTGCATGTGCATATTCAGAGTTACTTTACACAAGAGATTATATTTCTCCCAGGAACTGTAGGGAACATAAAAGATCATACTTAGTTTCTTTCCAAATAAAAAGCCAATGACAGGTTTTGGATAGGTCTCCTCAAGCTGTGGTTAGAGGTGTCCTGAAGATGTCCAAAGCAATACAAGCTATTGTCATTGCTCTTTGTGGCCTACCAGGACTTGATGGTAAGATCTTATGACTGGAGATACCACACACGCATTGGTCACAGGACATGAATCATGAATAAATCGAGTTGGTACTGATCAAGAGACTCCCTCCTCCCTGGCTCATCTCCTGTGCATCTTATGGTGAAAGATGCAGTCCATCCATCTTCAAAATGCCCCCCAAACAATATCCATTCCAGTAGTTCTCCAAAGGCTACACTCAAAATCTCCCCTAAAGTTCAAGGAAATCTCTTCTGTGGGTCCCTATAAGAAATAAAAAACCAATTTAACACGTTTCCAAGATACAGTTGACATGGGATAGACATTTCTATTCCCAAAGAATCAGATAGGGAATAGAAAATAAGTCTCCTAAAGATGGACCAAAATCCAGCATGGCAAATGGTACATCTTCTACAACCATATCCAGCATCTAAGGCATGCTAAAATCTGCGATAAGTACAAAAAGCTTAAACATTGGTAGCATTGATCAGGCTTATTCATTGTAAAACAAAGATAATGATATCTGCCTTTGTTGTACAGGTGTCCTCGTAGGGTTGTGATCTCATAGCTGTGTGAACAGACAATGCGAAAGCTAGAGAACACCAGCTGTATTTGGTGAGGTTATTCAGAAAATGGTTCTTGCTTAGGAAAAAAAATCCTTTTTGGCTTGATGGCAGATATCAGTTGTTCTGCTGACATTTAAATCCTATCTTGATATAATGCCCAACACACAGAATAATATACAAAGTAATAATAAGAAAATGTCAAAATATGTAATGGCTGGTTCTCAGTTGGGTATGGCATTTGTCAAATATCAAAATACATTTTGGCAAGTTGACTCTTAAATCTCTAATATAAATTCACACAGTGCACATTCCATGTTAGTGTCCATTCTTTCTAATTTGTTATGTGGAATCATATTTGGCAGTCCAGGCATTACCATGAAACAGCAATACCATATATTCAAACAGTGGTACTGGAGAACAGCATTTAGTATCAGAAATCTTAAATTCATTAATCTCTTGGATAACAAGACTGTTTTACACAACCTTCTCACCTAAAAGAGTGCAGGGATTAGAAAGTACACTCTAATTTGACCATAAGACAATCATTCCTGAATACATGGATATTTCCCTCAAGTGAAGAGAGAAATGCACCATTTCCTGACTTTCTCTCATGAACATGAACTTCTTTTGAGTAGTGTAAACCTTTTAATTGACGTGACATGTAGAAGGAAGTACACAAATCATGAATAGAATCTGTGTGAATTTTGCTGACTAAGCCCACAGAGGCAGCAGCACTCCAGTTTGCATACATGATGCTCACACTATCTCAGAAAGCATGTCAAAGCTGCCTTGAGACTCCAATTCCATGGCAGCATGGTGTGGCCTGGGTATTGCTGGCTGCTGTTAGCAAAATTTATAGTGATATTAGTAGCAAAGAGCAACAGAATGAACAACATATTTCAAAAAAGTGCAGTGTGAACCCAGCTCACAAACCAAAACCAAACTAAAAAAACAAAAAGCAAAATCCAGGAGGCTAGAACAGTGTTTAGCATGGAGGAGCTATCCTTGAATATTGAATAAATGCATGAGAAAGGAATGGGTGTCTGACATCAACCAGCATAGTCTCTGGGACAACACTCAAGTGTAGATGGTGAGACTATACATGGGTGGCTTATTACAATCCTTTCCTGCTCAGCTGAACCAAGTAAACTGTCCTAAGCATTGTGTTCTTTTCCTTTTAGGAAGAAAACACTGTGAACCTCATGTGGGAACCCAATGTGTGGAAAACACGTGACCCAGAAGAAGGAGCAGCCATAAGATATTTCATTTGAGGGGAAGGAGCAGGCATAGTCAGCTGTGGGACTTGGACTTTATGGGACTTAGGTCTCATATATTCTCTAGGGAGAAGATTCCAATCCCTGAAATATGACCCCAAATACCTGCTGCCTATCATTGAATACAGCTGACTGCTAGCAGTCAACCCCTGAGGCTTTTTGAGGCTCTGGACTAGATCTCCCCAGGACTGGGGACCTGGCTTGGCTGTGAACCATTCTAAGCACCTGTCCTAGTTCAGAAGATGAGTCCTTGGGATCCTGATATGTCCTGACCTGTATATAGGGGTACACTGACCACAATTGGAGCTACTGGCCATTTCAGGGAAAAGGCAAGGTGTCACTATCTACTCAGTCTGGGATGTAAGTCTGAACCAACGTGAGCAAACCTCAGCACCCACTCACTGTGCTGCAGGACCTGGCCATGCTCACTGGTACCTACCACTGGGACCGCAACCTTTATCCCAAGGATAACAACCACCTTGATTTCTGCACTATGACTATTTTGCTTCTCTTTGATGCAGAACTCATAACATAGCTCAGGTTAACTTGGAATCCCCAGTAATCCTTCTGCTTCTGCCCCCAAGAAGTGTGACCACAGGCATAGAACCACATGACTAGCTCCAAATATATCTTCTAAACTGGAAGTTAGAGTTAAGATTATTTCATGAAGAAGTTGAGAACTTCACATTTTGTTTGTTACCTCAACATGAATTACATGCAGACAGATCACTGGGTTAAGATAGTCACTCCCAGGCCTGTTGATTATAAAATTGTACATTCATCTTTCTAAATTTCAGTCAATATGGAGGATAGATATAACTATTTTGTGTTTACAAGATGAATTATTTTAAGGAATATTAATATAAGTGGTAGAAGAATTATCAGGAAAGTTTTATCTGTAGCATACATTTTGCTATTTTTAATTTCTTTAGCTGTTGTAGGGAGGAGCGGGCCACATTCCGCCACCTGGCTAGCTTAACCCCCAAAATAACCACACAGAAATTGTATTAATTAAATTACTGCCTGACCCATTATATCTAGCCTCTTCTTGGCCAACTCTTACATTCTGATCTAACCTATTTCTACCAATCTGTGTAACACCATGAGGTCGTGGCTTATTGGGAAAGATTCTAACCAGAGTCTCTCTCAGACAGGAGAACCATGGCATCTGCCACACTGCCCTTCTTCCCAGCATCCAGTTCTCTTTTACACGCCTAAGTTCTGCCCTATCAAAAGGCCAAGGCAGTTTCTTTATTAAACCAATGAAAGCAACACAAATACAGAAGGACTCCTACACCATTTAGCCATTTCTTCTTCCTCTAAATATTCTCTGCCCTCTACTTAGCTCTAAGTTCACAGTGGTACTAGAAAGAAAATGAGACCTGGGTAGGAAAGGTACTCTGGAACAATTGCACCACTAATCCCTGTGTATGACTACCAGAGACTAGAGAACATGCTAGCAGCCCCTGCCATTTCCTGTGTAGCAACCTTCATTTTAAATCTATTATTAATGTTGGCTACTTGGTGAATCCCATTTCCATTTGTGAAATATATTCCAAATAGCAAGTTATTTTAATATTTTTAATATTATTAAAATGAGTTATTATTAGTTCTTCAAGAATGGTCAACAAGAAAAAGAACACTGTTGAGAAGAGTTGGGAGTTCTGTTTCAGTAGTTTGAAAGAAGCCATAATAATGGGACAAGATCCTGGTTCTGCCAATGTTCATGAGCTACACAATTACTCAGTGAGTATCTGTCTCTTCAATGCACTGCGTCAATTCCTAAGGTTGCTTTATTGTCCCATGAGGCACATTACGGGATCTCAAGGGTAGAAAAAGAGCTAGGAGGATATTAAGCCAGAATATGAAGGATGAACATTCGCCATGTGCTCAGCAGCCTGGAAATTATTGTTTAATATTAATTTATAGATGATTGCTGAGCCAAAGGACATAATATCCATTATGGAAATGTTCAGTCATGGACGCTGTGCCCCGACACTTATTAATTCTAAGCTGAATATCAAATGACATGCATCCTAAACTGAACGTGTTCAAATGGACAAGCACTTTGGAAAAAGCAAAGAACATCCCATCACTAACACATTAGGATCTGCAAACGAAAGAGCACTCTCTTTTGTCCTGAGTGTAATTAAAGGCCTGAGAAAATAAAGAAGAGTGGGAGCAATGTGCACGCGGTACAGAGGAAGGCAGAGCACGTCTCTGAAACTGTGACATAGCTCCATTGGCCACACAGGTACTCGGCAAGCCTTTCAAGTGTTCAGGAGAGATGGGCTTCGGGGTGATGGTCGTGTGGCAGTAAATGAGTCTGTCTGACTCTCTGGTTCATCTGCTCACCTTAGCACTTGCAAAACACATCTGTGACTGGGTTCGCATTTGTGTGCGTTTTAGAGAGTTGGCCAAACAACCTTTTACTAGCAGCCCACAGAGCACAGAAATTATTTGTACTTCACAGATGTTCCTGTGGCTCTGAAAGAGCCCTTGTCACATAAAAATTGCCTTTGTTGTTTTGTTGTTTCAAAAACCTGTACACTGTCTAAGTGGCTACTGTGGGGAAGGCCATTTGTTCCCATTTCCCAGACCACAGCTTATCTTCCTTCTCAGAAGCTAGGAAAGCATTCAGGGTGGAGGAAATGCCCTTAAACACTGACAAATGCAGGAGGAAAGAATGGGTGCATTATATCAACCAGCATGGACTCTAGGTCAGCACTCAAGTACAGATGGTGAGACTATAAACAGTTGGGTCATTATAATCATTTCCTGCTCAGCTGAACTAAATAAGCTGTCCTAAGCCATGTGTTCTTTTCCTTTTATGAAGAAAACACTAACACAACTGTAAATCTCATGCGGGCAACTTATGCATAAAAAATACGTGACCTAGAAGAAATAACAGCCATGAGATGTTTCATGTGAGGGGAAGGAGTGTGTGAGCAGGCAGAGTCAGCTGTGGGACTTGGACTTTATGGGACTCAGTTCTCTTGTATTCTCTAGGAGATTTGCATCCCTGAAATATGACACCCAAAACCTGCTGCCTATCACTGAAATACAGCGGGCTGCTAGCAGTCTCTGGTCCAACCCCTGAGGCTTCTGAGGCTCTGGGCTAGATCTCCCCAGGACTGGGGACCTGGCTTGGCTGTGAACCATTCCAAGCACCTGTCCTAGTTCAGAAGATGAGTCCTAGGGATCTTGGTATGTCCTCACCTGTATATAGGGGTACACTGACCACGATTGGAGCTACTGGCTATTTCAGGGAAAAGGTACAGTGCCACCCTATATGCAGTCTAGGATGTAAGTCTGAGTCACCGTGAGCAAACTCAGCACCCACTCACTGTGCTGCAGGACCTGCCCATGCTCACTGGTACCTACCGCTGGGCCTGCCATCCTTCAATCAGCAATGCTTTGGGTGTCTCATAGTATAAATAATGCAAATACCTGCCCTATTTGTATCTTGTTAATCACTCAGAGAAGCAGGGCTGTTTGCGGGTATGTGTCTTGTCTGGTCCTCAAATCTCCAGTGTGCTTATGATCAAACCACCACTTTGTGGGAGACAGCCCCTTCCAAACACTTAGAGGAGAGGAGAGAGGAAAAACTTCCCCCAAATCCTCAGGAATAAATGATATCCAAGAATCAAAGACCTAGGTGTTATAATTTTTAAAAAACAAAGACACTGCATGGCACAAAGAAATGCCTACTGACCAGGGGATAACATTTATAAAATATAAAACCTTAAGTGTGATTTTTTTTGAAAAAAAAAACATCTAAAAAAGAAGCAGGTGAAAATGGAAATAAATCAATGGACACCAAAGACACCATTGATGGCAGAGATGGTGAGCAGGAAGCTTCTGGCCACTGTGGGGAAAGGCTTGTCTGAGGAGGAGCCATGAAGAGATCATTCATGCTGGACACCACTGGGAAGAGAGCTGAAAAAAATTCCTTAATTAATAGCAAAAACTGAAAATACATCTCTCCCTCACAGCACACAGAAAGTCACTTTCAAATGGATCAGAGACTTCAATGCAAAAGACAGACCTTTTAAACTTTTTGGAGAAAATGCAGGGGAAGGTTTCCAGGCTCAGTGGCTGTGTTGTGGGGAAAGCCGATTCCTGCCCAGAGAAGGAGGTGAGGATGGAAAGTCCCCGAACCATAGACCTCAAGGATGAGACTAACCTCCTGACGAGGGACAGGGGCAGAGCCAAGCTTTGGGGTCACTGGCTGCCTTCATTTCCCTTATTGAGGCTGTTTTCTAGAGAGGAGATGGGAAGCATATCTTTAGGATCTGAGTCCACTGTCTTTGACTTCAGCTCTCTGAGCATGCGTAGCTTGTAGGTTCAGTTCCTGG
>JAQHUG010000092.1:3250339-3265380 GCA_028555095.1 Dicrostonyx torquatus
AAGAAGAAGAAGAAGAAGAAGAAGAAGAAGAAGAAGAACAAGAAGAAGAAGAAGAAGAACAAGAACAAGAAGAACAAGAAGAACAAGAAGGCGTTTCTAAGCAGTGGTTCTCAACCTTCCTAATGCTGTGACCCTTTAAGACTGTTTAATACAGTTCCTCATGTTGTGGTGACCCCCAATCATAAAATTATTTTTGTTGCTACTTCATAACTGTAATTTTGCTACTGTTCTGATTGTAATGCAAATATCTGTGGGGGGGGGTTGATGATCTTAAACAACCCCTGTGAAAGTGTTTGACACTCCCAAAGGGGTCATGACCCACAGGTTAGAAAACACTGGTTTTAAAACATAAATTATATAAGATTATAGTAACATATCTATGTTTCACCCCCTAAATTGGATAATTGTGTTTGCAAATGAATGCCTTGATCTTAGGAAACATAAACTGTTGCATTTATAGGTAAATGAGTCACATTTTGAAAAACCACCTCTCTCCCAAATTGTTCAGAAGGAAAAAAATGGAAAGTAATGGTGGGTCTCTTTGCGCTGTTTTGAAAAGATTTCTGGATAAAACCTGCAACAAAAAAAGACAGTAACTTGGAAAAGCTTGTGATCAGTGCACTGGGTTAATTAACATGAGGTTTTAGCTCTGCAGTTCGGACACTGCCTTCATTTTCCATGCCTAGGCCCAGCCTGGCTCCACCGTAGGGTACAGAGGGCTCTCTAGCATGTCTGGTGAGACAGAGCTGTATCAGTGAAGGTGTGAGCTAAGAGAGAATTTGATATAAACAATACAACAGCTGATGCCCTGTCTCTAGTGGGAGCGGAAAGCACTCAGGTTTTTGTTTTCTCTGTACACGTGTTTCTGCAGTAGAGCACAGACTCCCCCCCCCCACACTCTCCCTCTGACTTGCGTGAAAACCAGATGGCACCTCTCAGATGGAATACCCATGACTACAAAGGTGGTACATGGGTCAGTGCCAAGATGATCACTTACACGGCATCTGCAGATGGTGATCTACCACATCCTGAGGCAAGAATAATGAGAACAACATCCACTTCATCATCATCTGACTATCCAAACAAACACCAGGGGAAGTTAATGAAAACGGTACCCGGGCATGTCCCCGGGGAGGAGGGCGTACCTGGGTCTGAGGAGAACTGAAGCAAAGCATATGCAAAATATAAGTTTAGCTTTTAATTGAGAACTAAGAATGGTGGACTCTTTTAAAACAACTGGGAAACGATAAAGCGTAATGCAAAAGGAAGGCTTTACTTCTGCCCATGGACTTAGCAAATGAAGATCAGCATGCTTCTTGGACATTGAGCAATATCTCTAAAATTAATAACAAAAGGCTTTCATCAGGAAGACTAGGATGGATTTCATGTACCTCAGAAACTGAAATGACAGTTTCTATAATTTATACTACCAATATGAAGGGCAAACAGAAAGTGTGATTAAACAAGGCTCGATTATTACAGCTGTTATTTCTGGTTCTGAACTGCAATGTGAAAAATTAACTAGGTGTCTGCTAGGTCCACAGTAAGTGACAGAATCATCCTCTAACTTTCCCAAAATGACACCTTTAAATGCAAGTTTGATATCCTGGGATGTCTTATACATACCTGCTGCTTATCGACAATCAATTAGCCCTTACAACTGAGAAAGAAAAACAGAATTATTAGGTAGTTGGATGAAACCATGAAAGGCAAAATGAATGGCTGGATGAAGAGACAGCTAAGAAGATGACCAGAAGGATGGAAGGCTGGTTAAGTAAAAGAGAAGAAGAAAAGTGGAAAGCTACTATGGATGCAAAGGGTAGATTTTGTGACAGGTGGAAAGAGTAGAGGGACATGATGATGGATGGAAAGATGGGCGGTTGGAAGAAGAAGCCAGGTCTGACCAACAGCATCAGGGGAAAGCCTTTCCTGTTGGCAAAGCAGAGTAATGTCAGAGTACTGTTCTTAAATAGACTGTGTTTCATAAACATAAAACTGAAAGAATGGAGGGCCGCAAAGATGGCTCAGTGGTCAAGAATGTTGGCTGCTCTTTCAGAAGACCCAATTTCAGATCCCAGCTCCCATGCTGGATGGCTCACAAGTGCTTGTAATTCCAGAGGATGAATGCCTTTTTCTAGCCTGTGATGGTACCCACATCAATGTGGCACACACACATACACACACACACACACACACACACACACACAGAGAGAGAGAGAGAGAGAGAGAGAGAGAGAGAGAGAGAGAGAAAGAAATACCTGATAGTTAGCTCAACCAAAGCAAACCATTTCTTTGACAGAGATTCTTTTAAACAAGTTTCTATTTCCCGTCCCTTGGTTTTCCCCCAGTCACATGTATGTAACTCATTGACATGTCTTTGTGGGAAGTTCTAAATCAGTATTTTAGTTTCTTTAGCTTAGTGACCCATTAGCTTCTTCAGTTGCTGCTTTTATTCAGCAAACATCGGGTCTCCACTCTGTGCCAGGCCACACAATGAGTATCAAATACTCAGGATTATCCCTTGCCTGAATAGTTTAGTTTTAATGGGGGAAACACTAATTATGTCATCAGTGACAAAAATACTTAGTGACAAAGTGCATGGATTTTCATTAAGAAGAAGCAAATGGAAAGTTGAAGGTGGTAACAGATTTTTGAGAAATCTCATTGAGACATTCCACTCAAGATTTATCAAATGTTGTATGTTAAAGTAAGCCTGTCTTTGGTGATCTAAGTTTACACACCGGTTGCAGAGACTCTTCCTTGCCATTGATTTTGCTCTTTCTTTTAATAGTTATGCAGAAGAACATGGACTTACAGGGCTAGAAGCAGGCTGGAATCCAGCAGCAAGTCCCCTGATAAATGCCATTAATCTCCTCTCTCCCCGTAACTCATGCACCATATGTAGGAATAGCCATCTTCTCACAGAGTTTTGAGGTTAGATAAGATGATGTCTGTTCTGGACCATGAAAAGCTATATGTGCATGGTGCATGGAGTGCTCAGAGCTGACTGGATCCCTTTCCACTGCTGTTACTAGGTCTAATCAAGAAGATTACACATTCTACTGTAAAAAATTAAAATGTCAATTTATGTAAAATAAACAAAGACTAGTGGAATGATTGTACTAATTCCCTTAGGATATTCTCTGCCTGCAATTCTTTTTTTTTCTCCTGACTAGTTGTGGATAAATATGGCACCAAGTATTACTAGGGTGGTTGCATACACAGAACATTACCACAAATATCAAGGTGCCTCTCCCACCTAACCCAGCCTTTAGCAAAGGAACTTACTGTATTTCAAAGTCCTAACAACAAGTGAATCACCTTTTGTTCAAGGACAAACTACACAACTGCAGAAGGCATCCCAGTAAACATTTTGGAATGTGGAGATTTAAATCTTATCTCATTTACCTCTTGCTAGACTATAATTCAAGCTCAAAATATGGGTCCAGGCATTTCTACCCACACAGATCCCCCCACAGACCCTTCTCCACATCTGCTCACTGGAGACCACAAGAGTCACATAGTTGTCTTTGGGACAAACACATTTATTACCCCACAGAACTTCATTTTATCCCATGATAGCCACCAAAACGGTATCTTGAAATTGAGCCAGAATAGTGGAGGTTAACAAATGTGCCTTCATTTGATTGTACTAACAAAAAGCCAAAGTATTCCTAAATTTGCAATAAAGGACTCCTAGATGAGCATTTCTAATTCATACATTTCCACCAGAAACTCCAACTCATGTGTTTGTCTAGTCTACACTAGAGCAAGGTTTTCTATCCTGTTGTTTATGAAGAAAAGAGATATTTAGTACCCACCACAGGGCTTTCTAGTATACCTTTCCCATGGGACCTGGAGTTTCTTGGAACCACAACAATGGTGCATTCCCTAAATGACTACATCTTATGAAACGAGAGAATGTAAACACAACCGAAAGAGATGGGTCCCATTGCAAGTCCTGATGACCTATGTTCAATGGTTCACTGCACCCCAAGTAGGAGGCCCAGTCATTGCTCAGTACTTACAGGGAACATTCCAGACAACTGTGCCAGAACACCAAAGTGCAGAGACCAACGTTCCCTGTGTGGAATGGTGTTGTATCTACACACATGCCACACAGCCTCCCATGGACAGTGAATCAGGGATTCCTCATACCATTTAATATAGTGGCAAGGGGATGTTTGTATTGTTTGGAGAATAGTAGCAAAGGAAAGTCGGCCCGTGTTCAGCGTAGACAACCTTTTCCTATACTTGTGAGTTCAGGTGAAGAAATGCTGGATACAGACAGTTGCATGGGGAGGTGAAAGGGAGGAGCTCTGAACTCTGTGCTGACACAGGCTGAGTGAGAGGGAGGCCGCTGGCAGGATTCCCAAGCAGCAGCAGTTCCTTCTGATCTTACACTGATGCAGGGAAAGAAGGCAGCTGATAGCTCCAATTCTCCCTTCCAGGAGGCAGAGAATAGCAGCGGAGACATGCATGATGCAGGGTTCTCTGCACCGAGGTGCTGAAGAGTGGGTAGTGGTCACGGCCACTCCAAAGTCAAACACCCTAGTTACCTTTGAGCAGTCCCTGCAGCTAAGCTGAAAAATAGCCACTGTTGATAGCATTGTTTTTTATTTTTATTTTTTAAACTCATTTGTTTGTGGGCATATGTGTGCTGGTGCTTGCAGAGGTCGGAAGAGGGTTTAAGATCTCCTGGAGCTGGAATTAAGGGCAATTTGTGAGTCATACCATGTGGGTGCTGGGAATCAAACATGGGTCCTCAGCAAGAACAGGACACACTCTAAAATCTGAACCATCTCTTCAGCCCAAAAGTCTTCTTTCTGTTGAAAAAATGTCCCATGCTTCAAGACTAGTTTACTGTACAAAGTACAGTGCGTGTGCAAATTGAAATCCACTCTAAAAATTATTCCCATTTAGGGTGAAATTAAGCAAATGCTTGATACAATTGTGAACTTTCTTGTTTTTGATTTCTCATAGTTGTTCTCAGCCATACATTTGCCTGTAGACGCTGACTTCTGGGCTGGCAAGATGGCTCAGCTGGTAAGTGTACTTGCTGTTCTTGCAGGGAGCCTGGGTTTGATTCCCAGAACCTAGGAGATGCAGCACCATCTTCTGGCTTTCACAGGCTTGTATGTAAGTGATATACATTTACACACACACACACACACACACACACACACGTAACAAGAATAAATCTTAAGAAATAAAAATTCTAACTTTTGACTCTATGAATGCCTTTCTAAACGTTGTTCGTTAATACACAAGCAATTTGCAGCATTTTAGTGATTATGCCCTTTTCATAACCTGAAATTTTCACAACTGTGAGATCTGGGAACATGTTATTATTTCTATTTTTAAGTAAGGAAACTGAGGTTCAGAAGTTTGACTTGCTGAATGCCATATACCCAATAAGGGAGAAGAACTGGATGCCTGCCACTGCCTGATGACAAACCCATGCAAGCTTTCTGTCGCAAGAGGCTGCTGAGAGTTAGCGCATGTGTGATGAAAGGCGAGTCCTTAATTATTTTTCTCCTATGCAGGAAGCTACTAACGGACTGCTTGCTTAGCCAGCTTGGAAATCTTCCCCTTTCCCTGTGATCAACACTTGGCTTCCACTTGTGCAGTCAGCAGCTTGCCTTTGATGTAGAGCTTGGGCATTTCTGAAAGCACAAGTATAATCTCAATAATGAACTATTCAAAAAAAGCATGTGAGCCAACAATTAGGGGTTTAAAACAGAATCTTAAAGCCATTTGCTTCTCTTCGAGCACTGTCCACATCCTTCTCTGGTTACCAATAAGCAAGGGAAATAGAAACCTTTGCTACCAGCTACTACACAGAGATCCTGACGGGCGTGGAGCCCAGGGTGAAAACCAAAGGCTCGTGCAAGTGGGTCAGGAAAACCAAGTAGCTATTAGCACTATTTGATGGGTCCTGAATCTAATGTTTATTTCATTAATAAACAATTGTACTCTTAAAAATGTTCAAGGAGGTGGAATGCATAAGCATCATTATATCATGTTATTTAACAAAAATGGCAGCATTAACAATTTTCTACTTTCTCTTACAATTGTTTCTTGCTACATTTATTAGCCAATGCTAATTCTCAGTCCTTGTATCTATGAAATGAGTGGGTTTGAGATTCAGAATTTTTCTTTGAAAAATATTTCTTTTAAAATCTTCTGATGAATTCAATTTAGCATAGAAAGTAATGAGTTAAATTGTGGAATTTTATGCATAATTTGGAGATCCCTTAAAAATTTTGAAGACATTTTATTCTGTTACTTCATCCTCACTGATCTCACTGTCCCCACCACCATTTGAAAGCATGGCTACATCATCCTTTTAAATATATTTTGACACACACACATGTGTATGTGTGTATATGTATGCATGTTTTATATATGTGATATATATACATACACACATATATAATATATATTATATATAATTACATATTATATATATAATATATATATATATATATTAGCCAGTTGTTGGCTGAGTGGAAGCTGATGTTACTTCATTAGTAAGAATTTCAGCCTTTAGTCAGTCAGGACCTGTGTCATTCATTCTAGGGGATACGCTGGAGTCAGAGAGAACCAATCGAATAGTGTTATCACAGAATCTTCGACAGAGTGATGATAATGGTGGTCAGAGCAACAGCAGAATTGATTCAGCAATTTTGGAAGAAAGCCAACAGAATCCATCGTTTTAAGCCTGGTGACTGTGATAGGGGATTCAGGGTAAGACTAAGGGAGGAGTCAAGGAATGAGAGATGAGAACAGGGTGTGATAGGGAGATAATTATTTGTCAGACAGTTAAGCTTGAGCCTCAGCGGACAGGAGGTGAGGTCTTCTAATGGGTCTGTGTAAGAATGGAGTGTGGGCCTGTCTTCACTAAGGCACCCGTAATTTTGAGATTGTGTGAGGTGGCTGAGTGAAAGAAGATGGAGAGAAGAGGAGAGAGGAGAGGAGGGCAGGGGAGGGGAGGGAAAGGACAGGGAGGGGAGAGGAGAAGAGAGGAGAGGAGGGCAGGGGAGGGGAGGGAAAGGACAGGGCCAAGAGCTCAAATGAAGGAGGTAGTCTTGCCCAGGAGATGCAACACCCATAGCCAACAGGGATAAAAGGGCAATAGTTACCAAGAGGAACTCTGCTAGGCTTCTGCACAGCAGTCTCCAGAGGTGACATGTAGAGGGAGACCCAAACACACCAGGGCAAAGACTTCAGTCTGATCCAGTTCTG
Source organism: Dicrostonyx torquatus (assembly GCA_028555095.1). NCBI lineage: Eukaryota > Metazoa > Chordata > Mammalia > Rodentia > Cricetidae > Dicrostonyx > Dicrostonyx torquatus. The sequence continues at coordinate 3,257,588 of JAQHUG010000092.1, forward strand.
AGAAGCTGGGCCTCACTTTTTTAATCTGTGTGTGTGTGTGTTTATGTACACATACACACATATACATATATATCATTTGTTTTGTTTTGACAAAAGTTCCTCTTGTAATACCCTCAAATTTCTCTCTTTTCCTTTGTTTCCAGACTGTTGCCATGTTGGACATTCTTTTCTGGTAGCACTGTACAGTTACACACACACACACACACACACACACACACACACACACACACACACACCCGCCGCAGCCTCACAATCAAGGTTGTCTGCTGCGCCGTTGTTTCTTCCCTTCAGTCTCCCATCTGATCTTTCCTTTTACCCTAGACTGTTTGCTGTGCTCTCCAGGAGCAGGTTCTACTGACAACTATACATCAGTTTAGGTCTGGTCTTGGTTCTCATGTTAAAGCTTACTCTTGATCCTGTGTAGTTTGGCCCAGAAGCTCTAGGATAGCAGTGATAACTATTGGCCTTTCAAGCACAGTACATATTTGCTAAGGCTTAGATCAATGTCTGGATGCACATGAATTAGTAGCAAGCTTTGTGACATCAGATGCTTTTAACTTTCTGGATTCAACTTAAAAATTGTTTGTTGGCAAATAATGTCATCATAATATGATCAAATTTTATATAATCTATCCATTCTTTAATAAAGAATAAACAATGAGTATACCCTTTCAACAAATAGAGAGTATCAGTCAATATTGAACTTTGTAACTTTGTAATACAGAGTTTTATGTCCTCAGCAACACATGGATGACTGTGTCAACATCTGCAACTAGAGCGTTTATCACTTTGAACTTTCTCTCGCTTAAGTAAATCCTTGAAGTTTATTTTTAAATAATTTGATTGACTTCTTCTCTTTTACAAGCAATCACTCCCTTTCTTCAGATCTTGGTAGTCAAGACACGGGCAATGATTAATAGACATATTATTTATATGCTTTTGATAGGAAATGCAAAATATTCAAGTAAAAGAAGAGTTACAATTCTGTTGTAAACTCTCTCTCTGGGGAAAGTTTCACAAATCTCTTCCTACTTTGTATTTGCTCAACTGTTGTAGGTATTGATATTATTTTTAACTTATAAAGAAGTTTTAAAAATTGTCCTTACTTTTGCATCCTTGGAAAATGGGGGGGTGTGGAGTTGTATTTTTTTAATTAATAACACAATTAATTCTAGGCTAATTATGCAACAAAATTTTCTGAAGAGTAACTTTCAGAGTGGTACTCATTGGTTCATTGTTCACGCTTAACATAAGCTTATGAATTTGAAATAAACCTGGCAGAGCATGTTAGGAGACAAAGCTCTGTTATCACCAAGCTCTAAGCTATCATTTATTCACTGGGAAAAAAATTCTGGAAGATGCTTGCCAACAAACCAGATGCCACCATCACTAGACAATTATGTTCCACAGCTTGGCACCTGGGGCCCACAGTCATCATCCAAGGAGGAGGAGAAATAAAAAAGTAGAACGTTCTGGCAGACTTCAGACTGAAAGATTCCAAACTGTCCATGGTAAAACTGGAGACTGAGAGGAGCCTTCACAGCTCCCTGTAAGGAAACAAGAGGCACCAAGCCTGTGGTGCCCTTTCTGCTGAGGATGCTGATCCTGAAAAAGACCAGAACCTGGTGGTCCTCCAGTGTACATGGGTTGACATCAGGGACTGGCACGGCTACCTTCTGCAAGGGCTCTGGCTGCCTCTTTTGGGAGAGATCACCAAGACAACCCTGAGTTCTTCCTTCTTCGGCAAGTTTTAAGGAGTGGAAAGGAGAGAGCTAAGACGTGCTGCTGGCTTCAGTGGTATATTGTCCGTAATATATGGACCTCTTCTGCACAAGATATCCCTTTGGAAACTGTCCCATCTGAGGAGTAATCTCTGACTGGGACACCAGAGGTCTGCCTCTTTTTCCTCAGCCAAGAAGAGGAAAATGAACTTCCTCTTTTAAAGTGTGTTTCAATTTAGAAGAGCAATTTCATGACACCATTAAATCATTAAATGACCAACGATATCACTGCTTTACTTATATGTGATCTAGATCCAAGAATTAAAAAAAATAAATGAAATTTAAATAAGTAATTCTCTTTTGTCTTAGAGTTTCTGGCATATATCTACATCTTTCTACTTATCATCTATCTATCATCTATCTATCTTTCTATTTATCTATCTACTTCATGTATAATCATATACATCATGCATGCATGAATATATCAATCTACTTTCACTCAAACCAGCTATATTCAGACCAAAATGAAGTCAAATATTATATTTATTAACAAAAACTACAACTAAGCAGAAGAAACCAATACCTGGTTAGATAAGAATTCTTTCCTGAAAATTTCCTTCCTCCATAAGGCACAGATTCTGATAACAGGAAGGAGATTGTTAAATAAATGAATAATTATGTTGATTTGCTTAGTAAATGGTTACCGCATATTTCCAAGAACAAAGCAGCTTTCATAAAATTGAGAAAATGTTTTGTTAGTTTTTAATAGCTCTTAATATTTTGATAGATAGAGCTAATTTCTCCCCTATATAAACCTAAACATTTATAAATAGTACTTTTCCACAAATGAACCTTACCGTATTTCTCAAATTGTTCTACATGCAGGTTAAGAGGGTAAAATTTTCTACATATGTGATTTCTATAGCTCTAACCATCTAGTTAACTCCTAAACATTAGTCCATAGACATATTACCTATAAACCACACAGCTATTTAAACAACAAAATGCATTAATGTGTCCAAAGATTGTGATTGCACACTGTCTTGTCATCTTAAGACAGCCATGCCTGTGTCTGCACAATGAAGTAACACAGTACCTTGCTGCCGGAAGTGTCTTGTCACCTCCAGATGGCTTGTTTTGTCTGTTTTACCAAGAGTTAGCGTCTTGGTTAGATTTCTATTGTTGTGAGAAAACATCATGACCAAAAAGCAACTTCGGGAGAGAAGAGTTTCTTTCAAGCTTACTGTTCCACATCATGGTCCACCATCAAAGTAAGACAGGATAGGAATTCAAGGCATGATCCTAGAGACGGGAGCTGATGATGCAGAGGCCCTGGAGGAGGCTGCTTCCTGGCTTGTTCAGTCTGCTTTCTTATAGAAGCCAGGACCACCAGCCCAGGGATGGCACCACCCACATTGAGCTGGGCCTTCCCACGTGTGTGTGTGTGTGTGTGTGTGTGTGTGTGTGTGTGTGAGAGAGAGAGAGAGAGAGAGAGAGAGAGAGAGAGAGAGAGAGAGAGAGAGAGGAGAAAAGAGTGGGAGTTATAGGAAGGGTTTGAGGGAGGGTGCTGGAAGGGGCTGATGGGAAGAAAGGAAAGGGGATGTGATATACTTCTATTGTAATTAAAAACATTAAATATAAGATAAAATATTTTAGTTTTTTATGAAACTATCCACCATATCAGGCTGAAAGATATGCAGGACTGCTTTGTTCCATTTATGCCCTAAATTAATTACTCTCTCTTTCTCCTTTTCTGCTCAATGCTGCTGTGAACTTCATGTTTCTTTGCTCACACTCAGTTCTGCCTGCTGCAAGCCTCCTTCACATTCCCTTAATGAATTCTCACAGTGAGAGGTATCTGGGCTGCCTCTAACTTCCTGTGTTGAGAACAGTGCTCCAGTAAACAACCTCACATATGCTCATGTATTGGCCAGTGGCTTTCGCCTCCTGTTTCTCGTGTATAGGAATGGATCTACTGGATGTACACATTGCTAATTACCTAAATATTGCCAAATTCCCAAAGCAGCTTATCAATGCATATTTCTAACCATAGTGCCTGGGGCTTCCATTTCTCTGCGTCTCTATCAATAATGAATACTTTGTCAGCGTAGACTCTCAATGTAGATCATGGTTTTCAAGACGTTTTTGTGTGAGTCAAGTGAGATTAGGTGCTTTTCCCCAGTGTAGTCTTGTGTGGGTAGTGATGGTTTCCATTTTGCTTTCAGTAGGATCAATGAGTTGGGGGCAATTTCCTTTCAAAGGGGTTTGTGGATAGAGTTAAGACCAACACTTCTAATTTTCTCTTTTAAGTCTTCTCTTCTTTCTTCTTCATGATTGACTGATTGTTTTGTTTTATTGTCTTTCTTTTGCTTTGCTAAAGTGATGATAGGACTCTGTTGGGCTGGACCATGTTGGAAGACTAGGCTCATAGACTAAAAGTTCCGGCTTTAGTCTGCGTCAAGCAGGTTCATGTATTCACCTTCAGATCCCTAACTTCTCTGTCTACCCGGGGACCCTGGGATCTGCCCACTAGGCAAGATGTTTTAAATTTGTCTGCCTCCCTTGATCGCTTCCGGTACAGAGAATTCCTCTTACATCGTCCAGTTTACTCCTCCTGAAATCTAGTCGACTAAAACTTTGACCTTGTAGAAGTCATCCCGTGCCAGGTCAGCTGACATGCCCTTGTGCTGCTGCCTCTCCTTTGTGAGATTCTCTTCCCCTTCCTGTACTTGGTCAGAGTTTTGTCACCTCTTATGTGGCTGTCTCTTAGTCAATAAACTAAAACCATATTATTTGGCACTTTATCCCCAGAGCCCGTGACACCATCTCAAATGGGTGATACTTGGCCAACAGTTTCCAAATGAATGATAATGAGCTCTTTATTTTGCAGAGTAACAAGCAAGGGCCTGCAGAGATTGCTATTGCTTTTGGGAATGTCACACTATAGGCAATGGTGGAGACAGAACACAGTCACGTGTCTTGCTTTCTACCTCTTCCCTGCACACTGCAGAGATTGTCCTCTGGTTATCCCAATTGCTCCCTTTCTTCAGTATAAAAAATTAAAAAAAAAAAAACTGAGAAAGTTATCTTCCTCATGCCAGGAAATGTAGCGCCATACTGCTCTATGTTTGTGGGCTCTGAAGTTTTACCTTGCGCAGCCAACTCCCTAAAATGCTGCCTATATGTAGTAGGCCTGGAGTACTTCGTTGTCTAAATTACATGAAGAAAGCCATTATGGATTCTCAGCCTAGGAACAGATGTTTCCTAAATCGAAGATTTTATGTACTGATTTCCTAAGACCAACAGGAATGAGTATCTTTTTATTTTACTCTTCTTCCTTCCATTTCTTGAGTACCAGAGATGCAACAATAAAGTCATCATTTCTATCAGGAACGTTCGCCAACGCTGCTGCAACACCGAACACGCCGTTATGAAAGCGCGTCCTTCTCAGTTTCAACAGCCTTGAAGTGTTTGGCAGATTCTCCACCTACTTCGGTTTTCTCCTTGACCTCAGGAGAGCGTCACTGAGTTCCTACTGCTGCAGAAGAGGAGAGAAACCATTGCTTTACTTTTCTACCCACTTCCGGAGTAGCTCTGCTGTAGCTGATGATCATATGGCCGTTAGCTCCAGGCATTTTCGTGACACTTTGGAACTAGGACAGACACATTTCAGGCTGTGTGTGGATATGTACCAGGCTTCAGCAGCCAAATCCAGGGACTGTTCTGTCATTTGCTGTTGGCGCCTTCTCAGTTCACATAGATCTGTGCAGGGGCCATAGCTCCCACAGGCCCAAGAATGGAGTTCAGTATACTGGCAGGGATAATCTTGATCCCTGGAAATTAAGGATACTCGCATGCACAGAGGAGTTATCTGACTGACTGTGCAAATCCAGCACTACAAGTGGAGACATCTAATCTTCAGTCAGCATCACATCACTGAGAACACAACTTCCCGCCAGTCGAGGGTCACACACAGGTCACAGGCATTAGTGCTTACAACCAGCAGAGAATTGTGTTTGTTCACGTTGGGAGCAGACTAGGGAGTTATTTATAATACAATTCATCTGTATCTGTTTAAAATGAAGCAATGATTTTTATAGCAACAGTTTGAAAGTGGGAAGGATCAAAAGCTTAGGAAGCAGGAGTAGAGGTACTAGTGGCCTGTACAACCCCTTGTTTTGTTTCTAACTGTACTGGCTAATTTCCTGTCAGTTTGACACAAGCTAGGATCATTTTGGAAGAGAGGCTCTTAATTGGGAAAATATCACAACCGGATTAGTCTGAAGACAAGACCGTGGGCATTTTCTTTGTTGCTGATTGATGGGAGAGGGCCCAAGAACCCACTGTGAGAGGTGTCATCCCTGGGAAAGTTGTCCTAGGTCCTACAAGAAAGGCTGAGCAAGTCATGGGAAGCAAGTCAGTAAGTAGCCCTCCTCCACGGTCTCTGCATTAGCTCCTGCCCTGATCTTCTTCAGTGAGGGACTGTGGTATAGAACTATAAGCTTAAAATAAATCCTTTTCTCCCCAAGTGGCTTTTGAATATGGTATTTCGTCACAGAAATAGAAATCCTAATGGATACTGAAATTGGTACCGGAAGCAGTATTGTGACCTGACTGTGTTTTGGAGGAGGTTGGTGGAAGAACTTGATAATTTTAGCTGGAGAAGCCATTGAGTGTTCAGAGCTTCATGAGTTGTAGGAACTTAGAAGATCAGGCTGGGAGTGGTGAGCAATGCAGATATGGCTGGTGACATTTCGGAGGGAAGTTTGAGAGTTCCTTAAGGACACTATCGGTGATGTTGATATTTTGAAGAACCTGGCAGTGGTGGCACACACCTTTAGTTCTAGCACTTGGACAGACAGAGCTAGGCAGATCTCTATAAGCACAAGGCCAGCCTGGTCTACAGAGTACCAAGACAGCTTGGGCTACACAGAGAAACCCTGTCTCAAAAAACCAAAAAAACTCAAACCAAACAAAAACAAAACAGCTAAAGCAAAGCCTCTGTTTTACTAGGACAATCGATACTGGACAATTGGGGCTGAAAAATCAGCTCTGATTAGTAAGAAATCAGCATCATTGAGGAAAATTCTTCTTCTGGGAAGTGTTTCCCGGGGCAGCAGCTGCGGACCAGATAGAGCTAAGGCTGTGCCTCCAGCTAGCAGGTGAACTTGATATTTTTTTTTTGGTTGTGAACTTGATATTGTGCAGGAGTCCTCCTAGAAGTATTTGTCTTAAAAGCATGAAGGGATGGAGAGTCGCAGAGGAGCTTGGCACAGGAGAGGCCAGTAGGGGCCATTAGTGAAGGTGCAGGGGAAGCCCCAGTATTGAAGGGGTCATGGAGAGCAGAAGCTTGGCGCCCTGTGACAGGGTTAAAGTCCTTGGAGAGAGCCCAAGAGTGGCTTCTGGTGAAGGTGCAGCCTAGTTGCCGTAGAGATCCCAGCATTTTGGAGATGCCAGAATCACAGGACAGCCACCAAGGGCAGCAGCAGGTGTGGAATGGAGCTGACCTTGACCTACAAGCTGTGTGCTATGAATAGCAGGGGCAGAAAAGTAAGACTGTGCAAGCCTTTTGCAGCCCAGAATAGCAGGAGAGAATCCCAGACACGGGGTTATTTCCACAGGTGCTGTTTGGTTTGTCTTGGTTCAGATTGTGACTGTGCCCGGGCTCATCCTTACTGGAACAATAAAGTATTTAACTTATTTTTGATTTTTACAGGATTTCACAGTTAAGAAACTTTAGAATTGTATGATATTTTGAATAGTTTCATAGAAAACTAGGATACTTTATTTTACATTTAATGTTTTTAATTGCAATAGAAGTACATCACATCCCCTTTGCTTTCTTCCCATCAGCCCCTTCCAGGTACCCTCCCTCAAACCCTTCCTATAGCCTCTCTCTCTCTCTCTGTCTCTGTCTCTCTCTCTCTCTCTCTGTCCCTCTCTCTCTCTGTGTGTGTGTGTGTGTGTGTCTCTCTCTCTCTGTCTCTCTCTCTCTCTTTCTAACACACACACACACACACACACACGAAGAAGGCCCAGCTCACTGTGGATGGCGCCATCCCTGGGCTGGTG
>JAQHUG010000092.1:3276974-3299669 GCA_028555095.1 Dicrostonyx torquatus
TGAACCCAAAGGAAGTCTCAACTTCTAATGAAAACTTGTCAGCAAGCCCATGCTGCTAACAGAGGCACAGTAAAAGAAAGGTCAGACATCTGACTGCCCATCCTAGTTGGAGGAAGGGACTTAGCATGGTCCAGGCATAATAGGGTTGCTTTTTTCCTTGCATATTTAATTTTTTTATCCAGTAGAGCATTAATAATAAAATTCAAAAATCAAGCAGAAACAATAAGCCATGATAAAAACAAAACCTAAAAATCACTCCCCCAAAAATGTAGGCAAGAAGAAAAAATGGCATTCTGGGAAAGCAATCATTTTTACTCAAGAGATGTGACAGTTAAGAAACAGGAGAAAACAAATATGATACAGAAGAGTGTTCATGCAAACCACAGTACTAGGAATCAGGACTGGCTGTGTTAATATAGGAGGATGAGCCTTCAGAGTAAGGGAAATTAGTAGGGATAAGAAAGGACATTACATATGGTGGAAGGATCAACACATCATGAAGTCTTGGCACTGCCAGTGTGTGTCATCATCAGAGTCTGAGAAAGCAGAAAGAAAAGTGCATGTGGAATAGGAATGCCTATTATTTTCAGTTTCTTCTTATTAGAAAGTAGCACAAGAGTAATAAATTACAATGTCTTCTCTGGCCATGGAAATCTTAGCAGGACTTAGACTAGCAGCAAAGCCTCGCCCGAGAAGTGACCATCTTCCCAGCAGCCATCACCAGGGCTCACACTTCGCTTGTTTTCTAAGTATTTATGGTGTACTTACCTTTGTGTTCCTGAAGAGGAATCTCTAATGACAAAGAACAAATGTCATGAATGCGGCAGAGGGGAAAGGGTCCTATATGTGAAGCATAAAATGTATAACACATGGCTCCAGACCAAACGACACATAGAACAGAACAGCTTTATGAAGGAAATGTCCACCTAAGGAAGAAAAATACCCTTAATGAATAAAGAAATAAATTCTAGGCATGTTGTACTCTGGGTTTTTTCTTTTCTTTGGTTTGTTGGTTGGTTGGTTGGTTGGTTGGTTGGTTGGTTGGTTGGTTGGTTTATTGCTGGCTGGTTGCATTGGTTTGGATTTTCTTTTCTTTGTTTGTTTGGTTGATTGATTGTCTGGCTGGCTCGCTGGTTGCATTGGTTTGGATTTTCTTTTCTTTATTTGTTTGTTTGGTTGATTGATTGTCTGGCTGGCTCGCTGGTTGCATTGGTTTGGTTTGGTGTGGTGTGGTTTGTTTCTTCTATCATACGATCCATGTTCTGGAGTGGTTCTTCCCTTTAGCTGTTAGACTAGTGATACAATATAGCCCAAGACATTGGATTTTCTTCAGGAGTCTCACACTGAAAGAAGGAAAAGCCTGAAGCCTGTGGAAAGCCAGGACAGATATTTTGTACAGTAACTGGAAAACAGTAACTTTAGTATGCAATAAAATAGAACTCACAATAATATAAATCAAAGAATAAAGAAATCTCACACTGGCAAAAGATACAATATACCATGGTGAGGGAAGTCATCTTAGTGGGTGGTATGGCTAGAACATCTGGCTATAAAAGAAAGTATAAGACTGTGTAGTGAGAGGAGAGCAATATAGGACGGTGGTGAGCATGCTTGGTCTATACAAACTCAAGGCCCTTAAGAAGGTGGCATGGCTTAGGGCACAGGGTGAAAGCCGACATTGGCCACAGGAAAAGAAGAGACTGAGGAAGGCAAACATCACACCTGGTAAGGTGGTGAGATCCTTTGTGAAGTAGAGACAGTCTTTGTAAACCTCTCTTCTTAGGATTTAGAGGTGCACAGAGGCATCTATGTGTTATTGTTACCCGAGAAATTGGGGCTCTCTTTTGTGTTCTTAGTCTATAAATATAAGAATTTTAAAGTGGACTAAATAGGAAGCTCAAGGATAATTTTATTAGAGTTTGAGAGAAAACAGCAAGGCAGGCAAGCTGTAATCTCAGCAACTTCCAGGAGGACAGAGAAAAGGGTGGGGGAAGAAGAAGAAAAACACATATTCTTTGGAATTAGCAATGGAGGTTTGCAAGCAGTGGCATGGCAGGGGGAGGGGAGTCTCAGAGAAAAGGTGAGTGAGCCTGGAGTGTCACCGAAAGCATGTTTAGGCTTTTGGATAGTATCTGAAAGAGAAAGAGACAGAACAAAGGACAAGTGAAAGGTAAACTCTGTGGTTTCCGTGGTTGTTGTTAGAACTCAGAAAGCAGACAGGGTTAGCACTGCTGCCCTGTGGAAGGCTCTGTAAGGGGCTACATTGAAGGAAGGGTTGCTGGTAAGGACAAGTACGTTACCTCTCTAAAGGGATAATTATTCCTCCAGTCTCCCTAGCATGTCTTCATGTGGGACGTCTCCTGGCCAAGGCGATTGACAGACCCCTGTGGATTAACTCTTAAGGAAGGAGACAATAGTATGCAATGTTCTAGGCTATGGAGCAGATCAGAAAGTTACATCTTCATTCATGGCCATGAGTATTCTATTCTTTTGACTGGGGAGTCTAAGTGGGGCAGTTATGATGTTTTCCTTTCTGGTATTAGCATGGAAATGGGAGGTTTGGTTCAAAGCTGTCCATGAGGGGTCTATCCTCAATGGACTCCAAGGTTACTAATTCCTGCCTAACTACCTAATTTCATTTCCTATAAATCTAGGATGATCAATGGTGATCTCTGGGGCAAGGGACAACTCTCATATTGAGCAGCAGCCACAAAAAGATCCAAGTTCTATATTCTGCAACTGACATACTACATGTCCATAAACTCAGACAGCTTTCTATGTCCTATTTATACATACCTTTTGTCATAACTCTGGCCTTGTGATATATTTAATGATAAAAAGTTCGAATACATACAGTTCAGTCTAAGCCAAAAAATGTAAAATATATTATTCTGATTCCCAGTCTAGTTTTTAAAAGCTCAGAGACTTGACTAGTCTTTACAGACGTGGCTGTGTGCCGGAGGGCTGCCTTCCTCCCTGTCTGTGATGGAAATGCGTGCTTCAGAGGTGCCTCTGCCACATCAAGCATGAAAACCATCTATTACAGAAAGTGGTCTGATGTCATCATGAGGAACTTGAAAATATAGGAAAGTCTTGTCTCGTGAACCACAGTAATAATGTGTCTATCACGAGTGCAAAGAAAGGAAGGAAGGAAGGAAGGAAGGAAGGAAGGAAGGAAGGAAGGACATGGAAGGCTTGGGTCTGGCTCCCCAGTTCCCCAGTTCAGAGAGAGATAGAGAGAGATTTTTTCTTCTAGGGGAAAAGGAAAAAGCAAACTGGCACAGTGTGTTGTGCCTGGGGGAGAGAACAAAGGTTGCTATTTTTCCTTAATGACAGCTCTGGGTTCTGAGATTGAGCACAGCAGGTAGGAAGTGCGTGTGCAGATTTCAAAAGATACCTAAATGTTAGGCAGGCATTTTACTTAGGAATGAGAAACAACAAATGAGTTAATAGATGGCTTTTCCCAGCCCCCCTCCTCTCTTTCCCCCTCCCCTTTTCCTTTCTTCCCTTGTCTCATCTTTCCTAGCCTCACTTTATTTCAGGAAGCAGAGATGGCTGTGGACATGATGGCAGCTGGGGAGTGGGAAATGCTCACCTGTCCTTCTGCGGCTTCCCCTGTTCAATTAATTCCCAGCCTGCAGGGATGGCATTCCCTGCCTCTCTCTTTGTTTCTGTAATTGTCGCTATTGTTTGCTAAGTGTCTCCCTTTGATCTTTAGTCCGATGTGCATTTCAGTATCATTATATATTCCTCTACTCCGGACATTTCAAATAAATCATGGAAATTGAGAAGGTCCCTCATCTCCAGGGCTGATGCATCTAAAAAAATAGATGCAAAACATTGATTGAATGTGGTAAGTATAACCAAAAAACCCAGTAGATAGGTATTATCTTTAAAAGGTGTTTGTGACAAGGCAATTGGGCCAGCATAAATTAGAGGCTAGACATAAAAGGAAAATAATGCAATTTGTAAAAGTGAGTATAGCAATTTAAGGAGAACATGAAAGTCCTAATCACTGCTGGGTGGAAGAAACCAGGGGCTGGCCCCAGCAGTGCTTCAAAAGACTATATTGATAGCTGATGAAAAGCTCACGATGAATATTCAATGTGATGTCCTGATTGGAAATGTAAATGCAGCTCTAAGAGGCGTAACTCCAGGCATCAGACATTTAAGAAGAAAGTCTTTACTTATTTATGGCTGGATCCACAGACACATGATGTTCCAGAGGACGGATGTGACTGGTGAGACCCAAGGAGGATAAAGAGCAAACAGGGCGAACCCTTCAGTGGAGGGAGGACGCAAAAACAACTTTCCAGGTGAGGATGGCTAATTTGCCATCATGAGACTGGCGCGAAACGCTGAGTGATTGGGTTTAGAGACGACGGTGAGCGAACAGCTACAGAGATTAAGCAGGTGAAATGGAGAAGGTGCTAAGATCAGTGTGGTGCAGATATCAATCCATCGCCGCGAAACAGCCAGCTTGGTGGGATAGTCTGGCAGGCTGTGTCCACGCCCTCGCCTGATCCTAAGATGCTTTTCAAGCCCGCCATTTTCTCACCTTTGTGGACGCAGAACTCGTTACTTTCTGCAGCACTGAGAAACTTCAGTCACGTTAGGAGAGACTCTGACCCGAGAAGTCTGTCCTCGAAACTGTGGAGGCTGTGTTTCTAGAATGGCTGCTTTGGCCGCGCAGGCATCGGTTCCAAATCTGAAACAGTGGGAAAGACATCAGGGCAGGGACCGGCTGACCTCCATGCGATCCCTCTAGCACAATTTGGCCTCTTTATCTTACCCTATTTTCCACTCTGTCTGTGAGCTCTTTCAGATGAAGCAGACAGATGGTGTATTGGAAGACAGACTGAAATTAAATGGAAAAAAAAAGTGGGTAGCACTTCACTAGAAGGTGAAAAAGATGAGAGCAAAGTGGACCAGATTCCCAGCCTCCCAGAGATCATTTCACCAGCATCTGTTTGGTTTTGAATCAATTTCCTTCCTCTTTCTTCTTCAGCAAAGCTTCATTCACAGCTTTCGCTTTAGTGTTTAAGTGGAAAAAAAACGTAGCACGTGAGCTATCTCGTGCCTTACGTAAATGAAGATACATTGCCCTTAATATTTTTTCTTCATGCTAACTGGCTGGCCTAGCTCTTGGTGTGATGAAAATAGATAATCTCAAAACTGATCCACTGAAAGCAAACAGCATCGTAATCGTCTATCCCAGAGATCCACCCGTCAGCCGAAATGAAGCACGCAAAGGAAAGTAAAGACAACGGCAACGAGGAGGCAATTGCAGCTATCGTCCAAGGGTGAAAATGTTTCGGACCCCAGGAAAACTGCTGGCTGAGGTTACAATAATAATATCAAGACTTAGCTCAAGAGTGAAAAATACAATAATTTCCCCCCGCCCCATTATCTGACCTAGGTGGGCGGCTGAGAAAAGGCTGCGCGGTGAGGAAAAGGCAGAGGGTGAGAAGCACACAGGGCAGAAGCCCTTCATCTGTGCTTACCCCTCAAGACACCCGCACTCACAGGCACAAGCAATCACTATGATTAAGACCTTGATGATGATGTCCAGTACAGTCTTCCTAACCCTCCCCTCAACTGCCCAATTCCACACAGCAGAAACATTCTCGTCAGTGTTGAATTATTTCTCTAGGTTACCTCACCACCCGTCATAGCGTGCGAAACTGCCACCGCAAACTACTGCAAGGGACCGGACGGTCTCTTTGCTCTGGAGGCTGTGGTCTGAGGTGATGGTGCTGCCTTGGTTCATTCAAAGGCCAGGGTGGATCTATTCTCCCGGTTCACTCCTGGCTTCCGGTGGTTTGCAAGACAGCTCTGCTAAACCTTGGCTGGCCAGATGCATTACTTCAGTCTCTACTTTGAGCCTTGTGGAGCCTTCTCCCAATATCTCTTCACATAGATTTCCCTCCATGTCTGTGTTCAGATTTCCCCTTTTAACAATAAGCCAATCACACTGGCCCACCCTAATGATCTCATTTTTATTTGATTGGTTTTGAAAAAACCTTAGTTCAAAAAAAATCATATCCTATATAATTGGGATTAGGACTCCAATAAAACGTTTTGGAAGGACAACCTCTGATACTGTTAGTTATAGACATTTGTTAGTTTTTCATCTGTTCTTAAATAAGAAAATAACTTGTCCCTGAAAATGAGAAGCCCATTGTCTATAAATAAAACTGCCTTCTCCAATTACAGGCTCTAAATCTCCCCAGAATAGACCCGGTTCCCCTCTGAGTCTAAGGTGCAGAAGGGACCATTTCAGTGGCACTCAATTCCACGTCCCCTTGAGAACCACTACACAACTCTGATTCCCTTCTGGAGACTTGTTTCCATTGGCTATCAAGATGAGCGCCATGCTGCCTCACGAAACTGCACTGTTGCTAATGTGCTTCTCCACAGCATCTCTGCTCCAGGATGCTCACTGGCCTTTCTCTGGAGGATGAAGGGGTTGTCAGTGTTGCAATCCCTCCCGATGAGAATGCTGGGCATTTCCTCCAGGTTTGGGACTGGGGAGAGTCTAGGACAATATTTAATGCTTCTTCTCGATTCCTATTACAAAAGTGATGCAGTTCAACTCAGGAAGTTAGAATGCACCCACTAAGACTGATGGACAAACCACCTCTAGAATCTTGGACTTATGGGGTCCATGGGCAAGTAGATGGTAGTAGGAAGAAAACCTGTTCTCATTCTTGGGACCCCCTGATGTTACTGTCAAGTCAAGGTAAGCAGGTGTCAGAATAAACTCTCTAGTAGTCTATTTCCAGATTCCTTTGCTTAAATCCTTGAGTTTTCTACTACAGATGGCCATTTTGATATGAGGCGAATTAGTCATCCTTTCCGGTCACACATAAACCTCCCACACTGGGGCCAACTCAGAAACTAGAATTAAAATATATTTAAACCAAGCATTGCAAATTTGGCTTCCATGTGTGAGCCTGAGATGACTAACACATTTTCCACACAGGTCCCAAGGCCAAGGATTGTAGTTTCCCCTTTATCTCTCTACCTATTAAGCCTTAGACACAGTGAAAACATCACTATGGACTTTGGCTAAGGAGCTCAAGGATTCGCGCAAAGGACAATCACATCAGAATCAGACTACTAGACAGATGGCTTGGGGAGTTTCTTCTGATACCTGCTTGCCTTTGCTCTCAGTAACGTGTAGCAACATTCATCCACACTGGTAGCCCTGAGGTCGCTCTGCAGGGACACGCTCAGTGGTGTGGGATGCTTAGAATTATCAAGTGGTCTTCCTCACAACTGTAAGAGAAAGAGGACATTTCTTGAACAGAAAGATAAATTTCTATTTTTATTAATTTTTTTGTCAGATGGCCGTATCGCTGGGATTGTTAAAATAAATGCTTGTGTATGCGGTAAGCGAGAGTGTTGCCAAGCAGAGACGCATGTTCAGCCTTGACTTTTTGACTTGTGTTTTTATTATAAGTACAAGGCCGTGATCTCTTGCAAAAGCGAAAGAAATGCTCACAGTTTGTCTAAATCGAAAGGAAATGAGAAGCACCAGGTTACTTTGTCCTTCAGGGAGAGCAGGCCACTTTTCTAGATGGATACAAAAAAAATCTTCCTTCTGTCAATTAGTATTTTAAATCCACACAAGATGGAAGCCAGTTCTAAGTTGAAAGCAGAGTGTGTTCGATGCTTGCAAGCCATCTCTTCCCATAGTACTGACGGCACACTCGGAGAGTACCAAAAATGCCCTTTCCAGTGACCAATGAGGCAGAAATGAGTCACAGAGGAAATAAAATCGAAGGCGCAACTGGGGAAGTTCCATGGGCAGAACTACGGAACCAGGAGTCACTGGGAGTGTCCAAGGGAGGCTCTCTGGAATCGAGGTTCTTCAATGTGTTCGTTCCGGAATTTCCGTAGGCTGGAACTGTTATCTGTGTCACTATTCAACAAGGAAGTCAAACACCGTTTCTGAAATGCCTTGCTCCTGGAAAAGGAGGCAGCTTTATCCCCTGACAGTCTGTCGGTCGGTTGGTCGTAGCAAGAAGCCATCATGATGGGGAGGTCTGCTGGTGAGTGAGCAGTCGTTGGGAAGGCTGCCCTCCCATCCCTGACAGAGTAATGTAGTTCCGATGGGGATGGGACTAAAGGGGTTTGAGGTCTTCTGTGGTTACTGAAAATGAGACCATGGTTGATGAGTGTCACAGCAAGCCACTGCAACAGAAACGGGCTTGAAGTCAACTTGTGTCTCCTCCTGCTTGCAGGAATGCAAAGCCAGACTTCCTGGCAAGCTCGTCTTCCCATCCTGACATGGATACTGAGATATACCTTGTCATGTAAAGTTACAGTTCTGAGGTTCAGGAAGGCTTGTCTTGCCTACTGGACATGGAGGAGAGGCCAGAATATTCCGATGGAGAAGTACCACCTACAGGAAGGAGAAGGTGTTGGGTCTTGGGTTCTTCATTCTGACAGTGATTCCAACTTATGATTCAAATTTAGGCGTATTTAGACTCAGTGCCAGGTTACTAAATTACCAGTCACTCTCCTTCCTTTGATTTCTATTTTCTTTTGTCGTGAAAGAATCAGGAAAGGAGAAAAGAAGGAATAAGGGAGGAAGGAAAGGAGGAGAAAGAAAGAGAGTGTTGCCTGCTGAATGCGCAGCACAGCAGGAGGGCAGGGACCCTGTGACAGGCTGTGATGGAGCACCATCCTTCTAAAGGTGTAATGCAGGGGCTACTTGTTCATCCCAGTAGCCCAGAACCGAAATAATCATACAAAAACCATATTATTTAAATTACTGCTTGGCCCATTAGCTCTAGCTTCTTATTGGCTAACTCTTACATATTAATTTAACCCATATCTATTAATCTGTGTATCGCCGGCTTACCGGCTAAAGTTTCAGCATGTGTATCTCTGGTGGTTCTATGGCTTCTCTCTGACTCTGCCCTTTTCTTTTCCAGCATTCAGCTTAGTTTTCTCCGCCTAGCTCTGTTTCCCTATAGCAGTTCCTTTATTTATCA
Organism: Dicrostonyx torquatus; assembly: GCA_028555095.1. Lineage (NCBI taxonomy): Eukaryota > Metazoa > Chordata > Mammalia > Rodentia > Cricetidae > Dicrostonyx > Dicrostonyx torquatus. Next base: position 3,285,980 of record JAQHUG010000092.1, read on the forward strand.
ATGGTAATCACAGCATACAGAGGAAAATCCCACATCAAAAGTGAGGGTTTGTAGAGCACCAGGCCCCGTGAGAGACCACCTATAAAGAAGGGGATATGAGATGTGCATAGTAGGGGGAGACCTGCAGGTGTGGCATGTTTTATGGATAAGTCTAGCCAACAGCCATCTTCCCTGAAAATCACCAGAACAAGGCCAAAGAGCTGCCTTGGGGCACTCAAATCAATCCTATCTATACTCCCAGAAAAAGACATTATGGAAACAAGTGCAAGGTTGCAGGATCCACATGGCAGCTTGAATCAGTCAAAAACCCAGAATCCTCCCACTTCGGGGCTCAGGCTTCCTGAGAGAGAGAGCCATGGGGAGCAGCTTCGGAAGCTTCTGTTGGGTATAATCCTATGGCTCTTACCTCTGTTAGGTTTTGAGTCTGAAATATCCCTACAGACTCATGTCCTGGAGCATGTGGCTCTGCACTCATGACAGAATTTGTAGAATCTTTCTAAGACCATAGATAAAGAAAGCAAGTCACCAGGAACAGGACTGAGGAATATATTACCTGGGTTCTTTTATGTGGTGTTCTCTGCTTCTTGTCTTTGGCTGTGCAGTGGCCAACCACCTTATGTTCTGAATTTTGATGGACGGAAACTGAGTCAAAATCAACTTTTCCTCCCTTATGTTGTTAACACAAGGTGTTTCTGTCACAGCCTTCAGAAAAGTCACTGAAGCAGTCTCAAGCACAGCTTCTCTCTGTCCTCGCTGGAGAGACGCGGACATGCGTGCTGTGGGTCACTGGAAAGGAGATCAATCTGACTCCCGAAGTAGGAGACAAGACCCGAACAAAACCAAAAACCCTTAGGAAAGAAAGGGGAATTCAGTTCTGGATGACACCCCACTCAACCCAACCTCCTTTTGCCTTTGCCAGAGGTTGTGATTAGTGCTCCAAAAATAAGATGGAAACCGGAATTATTTTTACATATAAAAATTACAAACAGAGCAGATTTTATTAGTAGTAATTTACAGAGGATAGAAGAACAAGGAATAAAAATATCCACAAGACAGGTCTTGCTTGCCCCTCTGATGCCAATCTGCCTGCCCTCACCAAGCCTCTGCTCAGACACTGATCAGTGGCTGCTCAAGGCCTCCTGCCCTGAAATGGCCAGCAGGGTCAGACAGTGAGGAACCCGGGAGGATGGAAGGAAGGAAAATGATCTTTTGTAACCTGATGTGTCCCTTGGCTAGAAGCCACAAATTCTCTCAAGCCCTTACCTGCCACTCACTTTTAGATCTGTGGCTGTGAATGACCTTGCCGGCCCCTGCGCTATCCATTTCCACACAGCTTGCCCGCAGCTCTGTAAATTATTAAGCCATCCTTGGATGATGCTAACTTAAGGACATCTAACTAGTGTAATTAATTTCTTTTTGAAAAGCTAATACTTCTGCCTTCAGCCACACACAGCAAGAGTAACATCAACTAGAGGGACAGTATTCCTGCATTGACACGTCACTCATGTATGCATGTAACACAAATGTGCATACACAAGTAAGTACACACCTACAATTTCTTTGTCGCTAATAATCATGATGTCATATATGTTGTCCTGTTATTGGTCTTTTCACCCCACGATTTGTTATGAGTTATTTCCCTGTCAATGAATATTGATTTCTAGTGGTTGCATAATCTCCATTTATCAGACTGTCATAATTCAACAGTAAACATTTAGCTTCTTTATATGTTTTCATTAGCACACACAATATCACAGTATTCTCATACATGCATCCTTTTGCTTGCATACAAGTGTTTCTGGGACAATGAAGATTTTATGCGTGAGATTCTTACAAGTAGAATTATCGAGAGGAAGGGGTGCTGCCTTTCTGTTTTGATTGAAGCTGTCTAACTCTCTCCCAAGGGTGTGTCATCCACTTCTCCTCCCAACACTGGAAGAAAGGCCATTGCTTTCACGTTCCTTTACCATGTCCACCCTTTCCAAGAAAGCCTTCTGATCCTGAGAAAGAGCTCTCCATCTTTGATGGGCTGTCTGCTGTGACTCAGCATCTTTTCAAGCGGGTATTTGTTGTTGCCATTTGGGGCTTTTCTTCTACGAATTGCCTATTTCGTTCAATCTTTGGTACCACCAACTCTTCCTGCCCCCTGCCCCCAGCTCCACACACATACTTGCTTTGTTAGTCTCTGGTACAAGTTTTTTATATATGCCTCTGAGTTTTTATATATGTACATTCATCATTAAGCACGAAGCAAATATTTTCTCCCAGTCTGTCACTTGTCTTTCAATATTGTTTGTTATATTTTATGGCTTATAGAAATTAATAAATTTGTAAAGTCAAATCAGAACTCTTTTTGTGGGGAGAAACTCTATCTTAGGACACAAAAACGTGTAAATGATGAATTAAAGTTTTCTAATGGTATTGCTATTATTTATTTATAACAAGGTCTTGTGTAGCCCATGTGGACCTATCCCAGGACAGACCCTTTCACTGAACCCCTGGGGTTCTCTGTCCTGCTCCTCATCACTCTCTTTGTGTTCTTCATACGCAGCCACACAGCATTTAGTACAGGAATCCATCTCCCAAAGATGCTAGGCAGTCCCATTACGGTGCTTGAGTGTGTTATGAACGAGTATCCTGATGCAGTCTGTCTGAGTGCACCCTGGTAATGCGGCCAATCACCAAACGTTACACAACTGAAATGAACTCAGGGTGCATCATCTTCTCCACCAGGCGTGGGGCTTTAAGACCATAAAGCTTCCAGCATAAACATCACTTGCATTGGTCATTCTTCATCTTTCCATCGCTGACGAGTACCCCTCCGCATGGCCACTAAAGACCACTTTGACGGTTCTAAGTTTTGAATGGCTGTGGATTGAGTGATTAGACACATTTATTGACAGTTGTTTTTTTTTTTTAATGGACATAAGTAGAAAGTTTTAGTTTGGCAAGACTTAATTTATCCACTTTTCTATTATGACTCATGCTTTTGTTTATTTGTGGAAACTCTCAGTTTAACCTCTGCTCATGAAGACTTTTGAAGTTTCTACTAAGGCTTCATGATTTTGTCTTTACTACTAAATCATTTGAGTTAACTTTTGATTTTAACTTCTGAGATTTAGAAAGCTTCCTTCTTGGGGTGTTTTTTTTCTCTCTCTTTTTAATAGATTTTTATTTATCCTTGGAGAATTTCATTTATGTACGCAATGTGTTTTTAATCAAATCCAGTCTTGCTCCTTCCCCTCAAACCAGATGTAGTCCACCATGTCCTCCTCTCAACTTCATGTGCTCCTTCTATACCACACTGAGTCCAGCTAGTGCTGCCAGTGCATGGATGCATGATCACCCATTGGAGCATGGGCAGTCTACCAGGAGCCCTGAAGAAAACTGAATCCCCCACCTCAGCGCCATCAGCTGCCGATAACTCCTCGGCTGGTGGCAGAGCTTCATGAGCCCACCTCCACCCAAGCGGAGATTTTGGCTGGATTGATCTTGGGCAGGTCTTGTGTGGGCACTCACAGATGCCATGACTTCACACGCAAAGTGGCCATGTTGTGTCAGGAAAACATTGTTCAGCACGGTGTTCTTTAGAGGAAGACTAAAGGACATATGTGTTGTGAAAGAGAATATAAAACTAACGGTTTCTAGTTTTACCTGCCATTTTTTTTTCTTTCTTTGTGGTAGATAGTAGAATTGACAGCCAAAGTTTCAAACGAGTACTTCAGAATGTCTGTTCTGTCTGAATAGAAATTTATTGAGATGTATAGAATTTGGGACTGGTCAAGTGTTTTTGACTGACTGCCTTACTCCAGCTGTGCGATGTTTTCACCTGTAAATTAATTATAACAAAATAATTTCCATTTAAGTTATTTTTAAATTAAAAAACAAAACCTTTTGTTGAAAAGACTGTCATTTCTCTAGTGGATTGCCTCTGAACAGCGATCAGTCATCCAACCATGACCCTGTGGCCCTGGTTGTGGACTCACTAATCTCCAGAGGAGTTCCCATAGCAAGCACCCTCCACCCTCTTACTTAGCAAATCTTAAAGTCAGGTGCTATGTTTTCCCAAAGGTTATTTTGTTTTCTAAGTTATTTGGTTGCTCTCAAACCTTGATGTTAGGCATGTATATTTTTACACACACACACAAACACACACACATACAAATGCCCCTCTAGATTAATCTGAGGAGTGTGGTGTCTTCACTCTGTAGAGCCTTCAGATATGAACACAGCACGGCTCACCATCTGTCAGTCTTTATTTTCTATTTCATTCACCAGCCCTCTGCAGCTTTCATTAAGGAGAGCCTATGCATGTTTTGTTAGATTCATACTTAAGTGTTCTGTTTGAGAGGAACTGTTAAAATAATATAGTGAGTCTTTTGCCACTGACTGATAATGTCTGGATTATCTGAGACATTTCAAATACTGAACATGTCTTGTGGTGTTGATGAACCAGATTACCTAGGTAATTTCTGGCCTAAGTTCACAAAGGTTTAGGACTGCAGTTTTTCTTGGTTTTAAAATATCTGTTTGGTGTAATAACAAGTAATGTGATTCTCTTAAATAAGTCCCAAAGTCTTCTTTCTTTTATATTGAATTAATATCATTGTTTGGTAGACTCTTCCCGTGTTCCCTGGAGAATTTTTAGAGAGTTTAAAACTTTCAAATGGAATTACAGATTCCATTATTTTCTGATAATAGAACTCAAAAGATTACCTATTTCTTCTGAATATGTTTGGGTAGTTTGTGATTCTTGAGAAACACAAGCTGCCAAGTATATGATTACTTGGCATAGTTGTTGACAGTGTTTGCCTGTTACCTTTTTAACAGCTAGGACATCAGCAGTGCCTCTTTTCATTACTAATATTAATAAATTCCATTTTTCTCCTTTTTGTTGCTGTTACTAGAAATGTATCAGTATTATTGTTTTTTTCACAGGGCCAGTTTTTCATTTTATTGGGTCTTTCTATTTTTGTTTCTAATGTTGTTGCTGTCTTCTTATCTCTTTGCCTATCTTTTTTTCTGCTTGCATTGGTTCTTAGAGAAACTTGGCTCTGCTGGAAACCGGTGCCTTTGCAATTGGAAGCATTTCCTCTATAGACTCGCTGCTCAGCTCCTGGCTTACTCTTACTCTGTATTTTCACTTTTGTCCACGTGAATGTTTCCTGGTTCCCCTTGAAAACTCTCTTTGGACCTTGGATTATTTATATGTATTTTCCTTGATCCAAAAGATGTAAGGGGCCATGGATTTCCTAGTTCCAATTCCTGAATTGAGGCATTTTTTTTCTTATATTCCTATGTTGAAATTCTTGCTCTAAATATGAGCAAGTTGAGCTTTTGGCTAGTGATTGGGTTATCAGAGTAGAACTCTCCTGAATAGGATTAATGACTGTAGAAACAACAGAGAACTGCCTTATCCTTACCTTCATGGGAGGCCCTCCATAAACCAAAATCTGGGGCCTCACACACAATAAATGTGCAATACTTTAATCAGGAAAAACCTCCAGAACTCTGGGAATCAAATTTATGTTGTTTATAATCTACCAAGTTTATATATATATATATGTATATATATATATATATATATGCGCAACAGCAGTTCAAACAAGTCAAGACGGTTGCTCTTTCAGCAGCAGACAAAGTGACAAGGGCCATCCTCTTTGCCTGTCTGTTCGTGCTGGCTTTTCTGTCACTTAAAAACAAGTATTTGCTATCAAACACCCTAGTGACTCAGAAAGGATTATCTGTAAAGTACCAACTAAATGACATTAGAGAAGCTGCTTCTTTAAAAAAAAAATAAGTAAGTAATGATGATTATCATTATAATCAACTAAATAATAACGTGTGTGGTGCCTTTTAAAATAGTTAAGAGTATTTGAAAACCAGTTTCAAAAGTTAAGCGTTCCCTTTGCAATCTTGCCCAACTTAATTAGCTTGGTAAATTATAGTTAATGCACATCCATCAAAGATAAATTCCAGGCTAGCCTCTGTCAAATTATCTAAAAATATGTGTTAATTAAATAGTACAGTGCTATTTTCCAGGTGCTGGAGTCAGTTACCATAATTAGAAACTACAGAGATTTTTTTTTTTCTAAAAATGCAGCCTTCACAACATTACGACAGCGAAAGGAAAGACTGCCAGGGACTCTCGTGAAGTCATCACTCCACCCATGCCGTTACTCAGAATCAAACGGGAAGCAAGCCTTCAGGGGCTAGTGTTCTACGATGATAAGGATGAGCCTGGTGGGCTGTGATGATGCATGGAGGCTCAGTATCTCCTTTTGTCCAATCTCCCTTGCCAGGACTTAGTTCCTTCGGCAATAGCTGTCTCAGCCTAAGCCCATACTCCGACTCCAGAACCAACTCTGCCCTTGCCCTGGTTGTAGGGAATCTAAGGAGTCTCACTAGAAACATCAAGGCTCCTGGTTAAGCCTCAAGATGTTTCTGGCTCTTGTCTGGTTTCTTATGACAAAGCTAAGGTCAGTTCCATGCCCCTTAGGTACACCCCTAGGACTGGGGTGCCTAGACATGACATTTGCATCTGATCCCAGTTCCTTATGCTGAAGATCTTGGTGCCAATTGTCCGTATCCACTTTACCTATACTACTTCCTTCTTGAGTCCATCTCACCTGCCAGGACACATTCTTGCTATCAGATAACTGTGCCATGCTGTCCATTCTCTTCGGAGGCTCCATCTTCTCTGATAGGTACATCTATACCCCAAAGCAGTTCCTTTCCATCAGTGATTCTCAACCTGTGGGTCTCGACCTCTTTGGGTAGTCCCATATCAGATATTCTGCATATCAGATATTCACATTATGATAATCCATAACAGTAGCAAAATTGTGGCTACAAAGTAACCATGAAACAATTTTATGGTTGGAGGTCACCACAACATGAGGAACTATATTAAAGGGTTATGGCATTAGGAAGGTTCTGAACCACTGAGTCCTAGCGCAGTCCCAGCATAACATATATCTGAAGACAATGTGAATGTTTTTTCTTGGTCATTACTCGAAAGTTTTCTTATGCCTTCCTCTCCCACACTTCTGTAAGCTGATGTCACACTCAATCGACTGATTCATTACTGTTTGCTCAGCTGCTTTCCCAGTTCAACTATCTGCATCTTGAAGACAGACACATGTTTTATTCTATCTTTATCCCACGCCTTCTGAACCTTCACAGACAAACAACTATCCCCAATAGCAGAGTTGGGAGGCTGTAATACCTCAGTCTCTGTGTAACAATATGCTAACTCTTCCAGCTGTCTGTTTTCAGCCCAAGAAAGTTATCTATTGGATTCTTTCTTTCTTCTTTTTCTTTTTAACTTTTTGTGTTTTTCTATTTGTTTGTTTGTTGAGACAGGGTTTCTCTGTGTAACATCTCTGACTGTCCTGGAACTCACTCTGTAGACCAGACTTGCCTCGAACTCATGGAACTCTGCTGCCTCTGTTTCTCAAGTGCTGGGATTAAAGGTGTGCACCACCATGGCCCAGCTAGAATACTTTTTTCATTTGTAACATCACGTCCCAAAATTCTGTCCCTCCACCAGTCACCATGTATCCAGGAGAAGGAAAGTAGAGTAGTCTCTTACTTCATCTAAGTCCATCTGAATTAACAATGATGCTGAAATACATCAGGTCACCCAGCAGGGCATGGAAAGCCAATTCTGCATCCTTTTTGCCTGCTTCAGCTATGTCTGATCTTTGTCTCTGGAGCACTCAAGAAATTGCCGCTAATTTTGTCATGGCAGTTAGCATGGTGATAAGAATGCAGTCAGTTATAACCATATAAACTGCAGGACCGTATAGCATAAAGGTTGGGATGACGGACTTTACACGCAAACCTGCGAGTGAACTAACTGTGTGAGACCAAGCTATCAGTTACTTACGCGGGCCGAACCTTGACATCTTACTATGGGGAAGTGATTGAGTGGTATAAAGTGTAGCATGGTACCAGGCTCACACAGAATGTACCTTTTCAAAGAATATAAATAATAATCATAATAATTTAGCCACTTCAAGCTTTTAGGAGCAGTGTTCTCTTTTTCCTTCATGTTGATTAATATAAACCTGTTTACTGACTACCTCCAGTGTGTGAAACACTGAACCAAGCCCTGTGGGGAATATGAAGCTGTAAAACATAGGGCCTGCTGACTAAAGCCTGTAATTCAAGGAAGGCTTAGACGTGGCCCCACACTATCACCAGAGCAGGCAGGAGAGCCACAGACAAATGCTGCGAGGGGCTGTGGGCATCGGGGAGCCTGAGTCTTGGGGAGGAGCTCCAAGTGCTTGGACAACGACGGGCAGAAAGGGGCCCCAGGTGCCTATTTTTTTAGATACCAAGAATGCTCTCAAGTGAAAAAAAATAGTACCTGAAAAAATGCCAGCTGAGTAATTTTTATGCTTCCGCTATTTATGATTCTGCCAGAGATATTTAATTGTACGGTATACTTTAAGGCTGTGCAAGAGAACCTTGCAAGACGGCTTTATAGGTACTCATTAATTCAGGCAACCTAAACGAGCTGTAAATGAAACTGACAAGTGCTATTATCTTACTTGCTGAATTCTTCTTTTTATTTCTGCAGAATATAGTTTGAGGACCTCAAAATTCCTGACTCTGTGCACAGAGGCAAAGGGCCACAGATAATTAGTGTGGACTGGGACTGACGCCACTTCCCTTTCATATTTAATGTGTAATAGAAGCCACTGGAACACTCAGTCTTGGGGCTGGGATTCGTGAGTCTTGATGCCCTTCAAACACAGTGGGTTTAATTATCTCCAGCCCTGTGCTCCCTTGCTGGACTCTAGGTGGAAGTGAGGAAGTTCCCGGGTCCAGAGAGGAGTTAGCTTCCCTCTGTACTTCTCCCAGAGAGGGTGAATTATCCCGACCTTGAGAGAGAAAGACTCCTGGGTGTGGAAGAACAAGGCCAACTCTATTAGCATTTGATGCCAAGATTATGACATTGGCACTGGGTTTACACACATGCTTTAGATGACCATATGGCAAGTATCATAGGTATACGGCCATCCTGTATTATCCTTAAATTATATTATTCTACATTTATTGCTCCAAATTCTGCATATCTCTTAAAATTTCCCTTTAAATACATATGCCCCTGGGAGAGCCAAAATACTGCTAAGTACGGTATGTTTTAGCAAGTATGGCACAGTTACCAGCCAATTACTACTCAACACTCACGGGCCCTCCTTCTCGCAGCTGTCACTCATTGACCATTTTACCCTCACCTGCCTTAATTGAGCAAAAGGGTAGTCCACAGGGCCTCACACACAAGGTTAGCATCCGCATGTGACAGTGACAAGTGGGGCAGATAACTCGAACCTATTTGTCAGAATTCTTCAAGCCTGTGGTTTTCTGGCTAGTCTCTAAATATCTAATTCTTATGTTTATATTTGACCTTGCAACGCTTGTCGGATTTTCCTTCAAGCATACGTGTGTCCACCACTCTGCATCTAGGGACTCTCCTTAGCAAACGACAATGTCAGGTTGCACAGAAGTCTCTATCAGGAGAGCAGGGATGTCTCTGGCTTCTGAACATCTTTTTGCTTGATGTCAACTGACTCAGCATACTGCCTTTCAGACTCAGACTTCTAAGTACTTGGGCGTCTACACTCCATTTTCTCTCTCAAGGGCATGGAGACTAAAATTCAACCATACATGCATAGTGCAATTTTCCTATAGAATTTTCTTGTACCGTGCCATATTATCATAAGTTACTGATGAAATACTTATAAAGGTAATCTAGACAGCAAATGTGCAGATGTCCTTTTGGAGCATCCCCAGAGGAGGTGTGCATGTTGCTCGGGTTACCTGGGCTCGGAGGCCAGTTTCTATTGTGAATGTTTACTGCAGGGATCTGCAGAGAGCTCCACACACCTCTCTGTCTCATTAGCCAAAACAAATGTACAGGGCCAGCCTCTCACTGTGCCTCCTGTGAAATGGGCTGAGCTCAATGGGCCTGCTCTAGGGTATGTTTCATTTCATCTATACTTAGATGGCTCACATCAAATCCTGTATTACTAAGTTTGAATCACTAAAACATCTAACCTCTTTACTGGGTTTGGAACGTTTGTGTATCTACAGCTAGAACTCACTCGGTTTTCCGGATGCTTAACTTGTCTCACTGCCCCCTGGATCTGGGAGGCTGCTCTACATGATTAAGACTCTTAGGTATTCCAAACTTGTTGTAAGTAGATTGTAGAAAAAGTGATGGTGTCTATCAACTGGTTCCTCGTCTTGATCTCATAAAGTATTGAAAAACTTTGCACTTTTAAACTTTATTTTTCTCACCAAAACTTTGGCCGTCTTCCCTGAATCCCAAGCATGCCTTGCACGTCTGTGTCCGGCATATATTCACCAGCAGTTCCTGTGAACTAAAAATGCTAATTTAGACAAATAACATATTTGTTCTTAATAGACTGTTGTGTTAACTTAGCAGAAACTGATCCTAAGGAGATGTGAAGAGGGGAGAAGGTCAGGCTGAGGATCCAGTGTCCAGGAAGAGTTGACTGAAATAGAAAATGACGAGGAATGTTCTGGATCACCTCCCTCGGCCCAGGCAGACATCAGAGTGAACTGATTCCATTCAAACAGTGACACTGTACATTTTATTGAGAACCCATTATACTCGAAGAATGTGACATGATTTTTGTGTGATCAAATTCACAAAGCCTCGCAGACTCCGTGGTATGTACATATGATCATGTCTAATGTAGGAAACGGGACTCATCCAGGTCAGAAACTGGCCCCATGTTAAGAAGCTGATAGAGCTGGACCCCCTGGGGCACTGAGCACCAAAGGACATCTATAAAGAGAACTCAAGCTTTGCCACTTTTGGAATCTTATTCAGGACAAAGCTTAGCACGATTGACCAAAAGTGTGGTTTCACGTCTTTCGACTCCATACTGTTCCCTTGCTGTAGGCACACTCCTGGTTCTTCAGCACAGAACGAAAGCAGGAACCTGATGACACCAATTCAGTGTGCACAACAGAAGACAACCAATTCCTTAGATGGGGATGAGGCAAAAACAAGTTCACTGGTCTCTTAAATGAAAGGAGGGGGAAATCAAGAAACATTTGTATTTATCAGTAAGGTACTTTGCCTAAAATATAAAACATGCTAAATAAATTGACCACCATTATCATACCATCATTTTTTCTCTTAAATGTTGCTGTGGCTTCTGGCATCTCTTCACCTGTGACAAAAATAGCTATAAAGGAACAGAAGACAAAAACTTCATATCAATTTTAAACACTCAAATAGACATATAATCTATCACATGCAACAAAATAATACACCAATTAAAGATAAGTCTTGTGAATGAGAATTGAACAAAATAATTACTGTTCAGATCATGTCACATTGCCAGAAACAGGAAAAAAAAAAACTGGTGCTGGAAAGAATGCAAAAGACCCATTGTCTCCTCCCAGCTAATTGTCTCTGGCTCAGAAGAAGAATTCTTAGCAACTAACAAGCTAAGCACTTGTTAAGTCCACTCCTATTGAAGAGGTCACAATAGTACTGCTCCCTAAACCAAAATATCCATGCCTCGGATCCTAGAAAACAGCAGAATAGAAAGTAAGAGTTGCAGCTGGATCAGAAATAGAATGTGCCAGAAGCAGCTAGCTCCAGGGCCAGCAGTGAGGGACCAGGCTTCTCACGAGTGAGAAGAGCAGCGAGTACAGGTAGTGCAGCCTCCCCTGCACCGCAGCTGGTAGGAACTTGCCCCAGGGCAACGGTTAAGCTAGACAGGACTTAGCTAGACAATCTCCAGCTCACATCTCACATCCCCACAGGTAGGCCCCAGAGCAAGAGTCTGTCTCCCGCTCAGGTCTGGGTAGGGGAAAAACAGCTTAAAAAAGAAAGACACGACTGATAAAACTAGGGGGAAAAAACTAAAAAACTGACCTTATTAATCGTGTCCTAGAAGACACAAGTCTTCTGTTAGTCAGAATAGGGGTAGGTGGATTTGTAATGTTCTGTTTAAATGTACCTCTCTGTCTTAACGCGTGTGCACACATACACACACACACACACACACACACACACACACACAGAGAGAGAGAGAGAGAGAGAGAGAAAGTAATCATTTTCACCCACTTATAAAATATATACCTAAAAGAAAATAATGTTTGAAAGGCCAGAGATAGTGTGCTATGAAGACTTAAAGACACAAACAGAGTGTTCATACTGGACAAACAAACAAAAATCAATCACAAAGGTAATGCAAAGTAATTCAAAATAAGAAAAAAGAACACTTTGTGTTGGTAACAGGTGAAATCCCTAGTAAACCCATTACACATGTGGAGTGTAGCTTGTCTCTAGGGTCCTTCCATCATTAGAGATGTTGACACTGCTGAGGCTTTGTAAGTTTCGCCAGGCTAGTCCTCAAATTTTTCACAGTTCTAAGAAACTAAGCCAGACACATTGTGTATATTGAAACAGTACATTAACAACAAAAGCTAAAGCAACGATGAAAACTTGGAACTTTTGATAACAGCATACACAAATGCCTCCAACCTGACCTCTTGAGAAGTGGGTCGATCAAAACAACAGTAGCTGTTGAGAGTTCCTTTGTTAGAAAACCGGAAGCAATGGTTTCGGTGTTGAGGCAATAGATTCAAAATAAATCCTTCAACTCAGTGCTTTAGAGAAGAATAGCGAAAGAGAAAAGGACTGGGGTGGTTAAGGTGAGTCCCGGCAAAAGCAAGAGAAAATAGAAGAAAGCTGCCAGGACCACAGTGGCTCGGGATGGGGGACACGGACAGACGGGATGGGTGCCCGCAGAGCCGGCTGACAAAGAGGATGGAAAAGGCCTAGCGACTTCAGATGGCAATGACGGGGTGCTGCTCAATCTTAATCCTAAGGATATTTGCTGAGATGTAAACTTGCCTTTTACAATGTAAGTTATTAAAAATGGCGACTCAATAAGAAGCCAGAATCACGGCCTCACCACGCCAGCTGCAAAGCAGCAACACTGGCTGGGAGGCGGAACGCTCAGTTCGCAAATGCTAGGGGAGTTAGTGCTACATAAACTGTGCCAAAGACCAGAAAGATATGGATCAATACAGAACCTGTTTTATAAAACCACTCTGGCACTCAACATGAAAAACCATTCCCTTTTTGATGTATTTCCCCAAACTTTAACTAAATTGTTGAGAAACTAAATTTAATGTTACATTAAAAATAAACCAAGCAAGATAGATCTTCAGAATTCACAGACCTATTAGATAGATTCATTAAGGAGGAAATCACAGAATAGATAAGAGATATGAGGAAATATCTTAATTTTATCCTTTTTTAGGTTGAAACCTATAAGTTGAAGATTTTGATCATTATTCAATCATCAAAAGAAAAAAATCCCAGGCCGGGTGGTAGTGGCACAGACCTTTAATCTCAGCACACAAGAGGCAGAGGCAGGCAAATCTCTGTGAGTTCAAGGCCATCCTGGCCTACAGAGAGAGTTCCAAAACAGTCAAGACTACACTAAGAAACCCTGTCTTGATAAACAAATCAAACAAAAAATTCCATTTCAGGATAAAATATTGCAGACATATCTGTTAAAATAAGAGCTGTTGTCAGTTGGTTTTACTCTTTGCTCTTTGAGCGGTCTGCCACCCAGCTCCCAAATAAATCACATATGGAGGTGTATTCTTTTGAACACCTGAC
>JAQHUG010000092.1:3301364-3318338 GCA_028555095.1 Dicrostonyx torquatus
CCACCCTCCACCACTGTGGCAACCCACCCGCCACCACTGCGGCAACCCATCCTCCACTACTGCAGCACACCACCCTCCACCACTGCGGTAACCCACCCGCCACCACTGCGGCAACCCTCCCTCCACTGCTGTGGCAACCCACCCTCCACCAGTGCAGTAACCCACCCTCCACCTTTGCAGCAACCCACTCCCCACCAGTTGCTGTCCACTCTCCCTGCTTGCCACCCATTCTCTTCTTTGTAACCACAATTTCAGTGTTCCTTCCTGTCCTTCCTCTTCCCACCATTTTAGAAACCTTACATTGTAAATTCTTTTCTGTTGTACCATCAGCAACTATTTTTCCCATCCTGTCGATACATAAACATAATCTTTAAAATCTCCTCCACATGTTCATAACTTCTTCTCCTTCCCTTCTAGTTCTGTCCATTTTTGCTTCACTGCTCTTCCTTTTCTTTTCTAAGTAAACATGAAACATGAACACACCGTGTAGTTAGACTTGTGACTTCTAGTCAGAAAAGAACCCTAGGATGGCATCATGATTCACCAGTCTGCACCCAGAAGAGATATCTTTAATAGCAATATTTCCAGTGCTCTAGACTTCAGTCTTGGCAAAGACCTGCTCAGATCCAGCTGAAGAATCTGTTTGAAGAGCCTGCCTCTTGTGGAGGTCCCAGCTATATCACAACCATCTGTATCCTCAGAAGAAGAGACGACTCTAGGGACGGGCCGTGATGGCTCGATGGGAGCAGATTCCTTTGATGGCATCAATAAGAATCTCAGTGCTCCCCTGTGGCAGCATCACTGCCACTTCCCTGTGTCACAGAGACTTGTTTGTGCTGGCTGAAGAGTATGGCGGAGTTTTTAGATGCTTTCATGAGAGCTCCTGAGCTGAGGACTTCTGTAGGGATCACTGTGGAGAACCAGACAGAAGCTGTGCAATGGTCATTTTGGTATACATGTAGACAGGGTTCGCTTTTTAACCCGACACTCAAATTCTCAGTTCTTTTGATTGCCACAATACATGGTAAAGGAAGCCCAAGGCCATGCAATGAAGACAACTATATCATTTCAAAGTAATGAATAATAAGATTTGGCCTTGTCTCTAACATACCCTTCACTAGGCCTTCATCTTAAGAATTGTTCAAATGCTATCAGAAAGGTAATTCTGCCTTTGAATAAAAACAGCTTCTTCAACACTGCAGAGGGATTCAAAAGCAGATAGTAACTTGTCTCTGTTCAATTTTCTACACACCTTTAAAGCAACAATTTGAGTTTCTTTTGTTGGGGTTTATTTGAAAATTGTAGTGTGTGCTCTGGTGGTTAGTTGAAGTCAGACTGTGTCATAGTTTTTGTCAATTCAACACAAACCTACCTATGTTTGGGAAGAGGGAATCTCAGTTGAGGAACTGCTCCATTAGGTTGGCCTGCAGTCCCATCTGTGAAGCACATCTTAACTGCCCAGTCCACGGTGGGGAGGGGGGTCATTCCCAGGGATATAAGGTAACAAAGGTACTGAACAAGTCGCGCAGAACAAACCAGTAAGCAGCATTCCTCAGGGGCTCTGGTTCAGTTTCTGCTCCAAGTTCCTACCTTGAGTTTCTGTCTTGGCTTCCCTCAATAATGGACTATAACCTATAAGCGAAATAAATCTTCTTTGTCTCAGTTGATTTTAGTTATAGCAATGAAAACAAGGACAGACCAAGTGTAAAAAGAAAAAAAAATGTATTGCAAAAGTGGGAGAGAGAGGCTGCCAGGCACTGTAGCATACTCCTGCAATCTCAGCACACAGACTAAAGCAGAAAGGTCGCAAATTCAAAGCCAGCCTGTGCTATGCAATGAATTCCAGGTCAGTCTCAGCTACTTAGTAGACCCTGTTTCAAAAATGTAGTTAAGTAAATGCACATCATATGCTTTTTATGCTAGTTGTGTTAAAATTTTGCCATTTGGGTATATATTTATTAAATATAACATTTTAAATAACTTAAATTTCTTTTATATATGGCTAATAGCAATCTAGATTACCTGGGTAGTTTACACTACATTCTATGAGAATATTAACTGTATCGGTATGCATGTCTCTAAGTAAGACAGATCCTCTGGACTGCAGATTCCAAAATCCAGTTGCCCACAGCCTGCCTTCTAACCTCACACCTCCTGCTGCAATTGCTTTTAATTTCCAGCTTTCATACTCTGGCAAAGACATCTCATTCCCTTCTCTCCTGAGATCCCAAAAGAAGGCTCGACTCCCCAGAGGCCAAGAGGTCAGATTTTAGCTCCGTGGGGCCTCTTTTCCACCTCTAGATTCTAAAGCCCAAAAGTCAGACTCACAGCTGGGTGGACCCCTTTCCCATCTCTGGATTCTAAAGATCCAAGCCATGCTTCAGACACACTGTCTGTAGCCCCTACAATCTGCAGCTGCCAACTGTACTTATCTTCACTGCTTTTCCTTTTAGTTGTAAATTTTTCCATGCTTCCTTAATTTCTCCGGCTGATCTCTCTCAATCTGTTTTCTGGATGAGTTCTTGATTAATACATACAGATTGTGCTAACAGAAACCTATCCAAAATGCACTGCATGCTCTTTGCCTCAGAATGGGCTCTTTTCTCAATACTCACCATCTCAGCTAAGGGGACAGCAGCTTGGCAGCTTGGCAGTGGTTCCCCATGTCCTGAGGGCATGCTGCACACTGCCCCTAGGCCCACCATTGCATCCGCTCAGTGCTGGCTCCCTGATGTCACCTTCTTTGCTCAGTTGTATGGGGGCCAACTCTTCCTCATCCACTCTCCTTCCCATCCATTCTGTCCCTGAAGCTTGGCTGATCCACCCACAGGACACTTGACTATGCAACTTCTCTTTAAAACTTCCTCCCACCACCCAGCTCCCACCTCCCTTCCTCAGCGGTTTGCTCCTCTCCACTCTGGGGTCCAACAAAGTTCATATCAATTTGTCCATATTAAAATAGGGGACTAGGAGTGAGACAGATCCCCGGATGGCAGGCAGGTAAGGAAAAGAGGCTCTTGGTAGATTAACATACTTTTCACTTAAACATTTAATGTGACTGACTTTCTTATTCTTCTCCAAGACAAAGGCTTGGTAGATGTTTTCACCCTATAGAAAACTGTTTTCTTGTGACTTTTAAAATTTCCAGAAGGATATGCATGGCTCCAGTGTTGAGGACCAATCAGTGTCCCTTTCTTTATCTGGATTAGCCAATCCCCTGAAATAATCCAGACCAGTCAGTTCTGTGAGAGAAAGGGAACTCATTCCATTCCCAAACATATAACATTCCCTAACATTCTGATCAGACTCAGACACCAGGTCTGGGTCCTCTTTCCTTCTTGGGGAATCTTCCTCTTTGTATATGTTGGTGTGTGGGTTTGTGTGTATGTGTCTGTGTGTGTGTGCATGCGCGAGTGTGTGGGTGTGTGCGCATGTGTGTGTGTATTTCAATAATAAAATCTGGATACTTAGACCTTGTTTTTCCTATTTATTCTTTAAATAAGTAGCAGAAAAGGGAATTAATTACTAAAATTCTAGACAATATCACCATGATGACATCATAGATGTGAATACATAGGCAACATCTTCCGGGAGCACTATGCTGGATGCCAAACACATGAAAATTTCCTAAAATAACTCATCAATATGATGTCAGTCCAATCAAGATGCCCAAAGGAACGTATCACAGTGCTGATATTAAAACTTAATAGTATTACAAAACGACAAATCAGTCTCTTTTATTGATATATAAGTAAGACACTGTCTATTACATATGTGTCTATGTGGGTGGGCACACAAGTTTTGTGCAGAGGTACCTACACGCATGTGTGCTTGTGTATGTGGAGACTAGGAGCTGACATCAGGTATCTTCCTTGAGCATTCTCCATTCTTTCTATTGAGGCAATATCCCACTACCTCAGAGTTCATCAGTTCTGGCTAGTGTAGCCAGCCAGCTTGCCCCAGGCAGTCCTTTCCCTGCCTCCTGAGTTCTGGAACTATAGGTAGGTGCCACACCTGTCCAGCTTTAGCCTGGCTCTTGTCCTCACAACAGTGGGGCAAATGTTTTATCCACCAAGCCATCTTCTATCTCCCAGTAAAAATCCCTCAAATAAAGTAGTAGAACATAAGATGCCCTCCTTTAATGAAAACACTACACTATGGCATCATAAGATTTGGTAAAAGAAAACATTGGAGGACTGGAGAGATGATCCAGATTAAGAATCCTTAACGTTCTTGCAGAGAACCTGAGTTCAGTTCCCAGAACCGTATCAGAAGACTCACAGACACCTCTAACTCCAGATCTGGGGGAACTGATGCTGATCACATTCTTTACACAGGCAACTGCTCAAAAACCTCTTTTAACATTTGCTTCTACAATGTATATAAAAATACACATGTCCAAGTTGATTTTACTTCAATAAATGATATCCTGATAAACATGTATCATTCATTATTAGTTTTTCCACTCCAAACAAAATTATAGAAATGGACAAGAAATTATCAATCAAGTATATTACTCAGGACCTTGCCTGGATTATGACAAGAAAAAATAAATTATTAAAAAAATGTTTAAATTTTACAGTATCTTACTGAACCTGATGGCCAGCACTATTGAAACTAGTAGAGCTTAACATGAGGTTTCTAGTCAGTGGAGAGAGTTTGCTCAAGGACAATAAATGGCTCAGTGGCAGACAGCACCAGACCTAACATCAATGCCTTCATTGCGAAGAGAGATATCAGATCCAAGCCATTTGTCAAGCCGCAGCTAACTATGCCACAGTTGGTTTTATTAAAAGGACCAACAAAGGTATCTTTTTTTTTTTTTTTTTTTGGTTTTTCGAGACAGGGTTTCTCTGTGGCTTTGGAGCCTGCGCTGGAACTAGCTCTTGTAGACCAGGTTGGTCTCGAACTCACAGAGATCTGCCTGCCTCTGCCTCCCGAGTGCTGGGATGTCGGGGACCGTTTGGTGAGTGAACCATCACCTTGATTTCTCCTTCGAAATCAGCATCAATAACTCCCGGGGCTACCAGAATTCCCTGCATGGTCGTGCTACTCCTACCTATCAGCAGACCCACGCTGCCTTTTGGTAATGGTCCATAGACTCCTGTGGGCAGCGCTTGCATTCCTATCTCAGGCGTTAGAACCGTGTATATGGCTGAGCTGAGGTCAAGCCCTGCACTACCTGGGGTTGCTCTGAAGAGATTCTGTATAGTTCCCCTTGTGGCGGTACAGGTTGCTGAACTGCCCCATAAATTTGTCTCGGGGCCTGAGGCTGGCCCCTGAATCCGTTTCCCGAAAGGGGATTTCCTAGATTATCTCTTTTTGATCTACATTCGCTGGTCCAATGCTTTCCTCTTTTGCATCTCCTGCACAAACCTGGTCCTCTGTTAACTCTAGGCTGGGATTAAAGGCGTGCACCACCACCGCCCGGCTCCCAACAAAGGTATCTTAAGAACTTGGTTACACATGAAAACTATCTGATGAAAATCACAAGCCAAGTAGTTCCTTGTTCATCCTTCAGTTCCCTTCTATTCAACATAACTTTAGAATTAGAAAAATATCAAGATACAATCGTTTTATATATATTAAGATATATATCTTAATATACATATATCTTAATATACATATAATATATATCTTAATATACATATTAATGTGTTCTAATTATAAATATATTTTCTAATATATTTGAATATTTGAATAGCTTCCAAAGTACTCTTCTAGTTTAATGGTAAGTACTAAATATTTGTGAATTAAATTGTATGATATCTGAAATTTGCCTTAAAATCACCCAATAGGTGTTGGGAATGTAGCTAAAATACAAATGACCATGAATTAATAAGGATTATATTGGGGCAGTGGTGACTCGGTGAGTCATTACATCACACTCTCAGCTTTTCTTCTCTTCCAATCTTTCTGTAATAAAAACTAATAAAAATTTTTAAAAAGCTGGATGTGGTGGTGCTTGCTTACAGTCCCAACACTGGGCATGCCGATGCAGGAGGATGACAAGTTCCAGACCAGCCTTGGTTACACATAAAAACTATCTGATGAAAAAGCCAGGCGGTGGTGGCGCACGCCTTTAATCCCAGCACTCCAGAGGCAGAGGCAGGCGGATCTCTGTGAGTTCGAGACCAGGCTGGTCTACAAGAGCTAGTTCCAGGATAGGCTCCAAAGCCACAGAGAAACCCTGTCTTGAAAAACCAAAAAAAGAAAAAAAAAAAGAAAATCACAAGCCAAGTAGTTCCTTGTTCATCCTTCAGTTCCTTTCTATTCAACATAACTTTAGAATTAGAAAAACATTAAGATACAATCTTTTCATATATATATTAAGATATATATCTTAATATACATATAATATATATCTTAATATACATATAAATGTTTTCTAACTATAAATATATTTTCTAATTATGCATACACAAACACACATATGTGTATATACATACATATACATGTATATATGTATTTTGTGTACACGTGTGTGTATATATGTGTATGTATTTATGTGTGTATATATATATATGTGTGTGTATATATATATATATATATATACATACACACACAGAGTTATTGAGATTATCTTGGGATTTTGCCCATCAGAGTGCAATTCTGTGAGTACATTCTACAAAGGCTGATGCTCATTCCTCTCGGACATCCAAGGACTTGGTCACCACTAGTTCATAAGAACCAGGGTCAGTGCTTGGAAATAATGACAGTTGAATCACTCCCAGTGACTGTTTCCATGGGAATGGGAATGAATCTGCAGCAGAAAACTCTTAAATTCCATTCTGAGGGTCACAGAAGGCCATTCCATTTTCAGACGGCTGTGGCTGCATGCAGCTTTTATGTTTGGGGGATGAGAATACATCAAACCTAGATTTATTTCCTTGATGACCGTTACTTAATGCTATGTATGAAAACCCAGCCATTACTCAGGAAGACCTGACAAGCATCCTGCCTCTCCCTGTAGGCACTGTGCAAGGGGTTGCTACTCTCACCTTCTGCACAATTGTAGCTGTTCTTCCTGTCTGGCCTTCTGCACCATCTCAGAGAAAGGCAGATGCGAGGATTTTAAGGATGTTGGTTTGCAACTTTGAACACTACTGAGAAGGCTCTCTATATGCTAACCAGCACACAACAAATGACAGAGCCCAAATCCTCGATTTAGTCAAACCAATCTGAAGAGTCTGAAGAGGGACAGAAGCCTCAAAACTTCTTCAAAAAAAAAATAGATAAGCTTTGAGAGAAGCTATCTGAGGCTATCTTAAATAATTTAAATAATTATGCTCAATCCAAAGCCTGTTTGTACATCTGTCTTCTTATTGTTTAGTAATACCAGACTGTAATTCTAGAACAATATGCAGCCTATTCTTATGCACATGCAGCAGTAAGAAGCTTGGCAATGTATCATCTGGGAAAATTGGTTTTGGGATGATGAATTGCCAGGTTAAGACTATTGTATTCTTGCTATCGCCTTCATTATCAGCACAGTTTAAAGAGTGTTTTTGTATTGTGTAGAAGCACTGTTGTGATAAGAATTAATACAACATTTTAACATGTGGCTTAAGAAAGACAAACTGGAGATTTTAGATCCCAGTTGTGCAATGTTAGGTCATTTCAGCAATAGCGTTAATAGCAACAACTCTTAGAGACTGTGCAATTAAGCTCTACCTATATAAATAAAATCCAAACAAAGGAGGGAGATGGGATATGGTAGTGATTCATTAAAAATTTGGCAAAAGTGTGTACATGCATGCATGTGTGCGCATGTGTGTGTACATGTGTGTGTGTGTCGGGAGGGGACAGAGGCAGATGTACCAAGTCCCTTTTGAGGGGGAATCATGGGATTTCAGTCACCAGCATCACTTCTCAATGATCAAGCTATACACTGACTTTTCATGTAGGGAAGCTTCAGCCCTTCCTTTGAATGAGACATTTGAAAGTAACTAAAAGTTTTCTAATCTTAATTTGGTGGGGGGAGAGGGAGGGTCAAATGAGATTGGAAGAGTGCACCATTTTCTCCATGTGAAAAGGAAAAAATTAACACTAAAAAAGTCAACAAATATGATTGTAGCCAATAAATCGTGATGCTAAAGTGAAGAAGTGCAGCGGGGGTCCCCAACCAGTGAGTCTTCTCTCTTACGCTCCACTTTCTCATTGTAACAGACTACATACATGTGCTTAAAAGACAGCACTCTTTATGGATCCTAACATTTATTTACACCTTCTATTTTCTCACCTCCCAGCCAAATGGAGTTGAAATTCTTCAAAATGCTAAATGTAGTTAATTTCAGGCTATCGAGCACAGTTTCCGTGTTTTTTTTTGTGGTCTTCACTTTAATACTTCACATTTATAAGAATTGATGAACTTGAAGTAGGATTCAGGTTATTCTTTCTTTGTAAATGGTTATTTTCAGTCCTTAAAAAATACCGTACCCCTTGGTGTCAACTGCCATCTGTGTTGCAGTGTCTACTGTCTGTCTATACAAACAAACTTTGGAAATAGCCATTTTATGAAGATATTATGTTCCCATCTATACAAGGCTTGGTGCCACATCAGCATGGGATGGGTATTTGATGAGGTTTTTATGGTCTACTAAATAAATTGAGGCCAAAGAGTTATAGGATTCACCCAAAGTCATCTGCTTAGCGAGGAGCAAAATTGGAACTCCCAACTTAGGCTCAGTTCCAAACCTATGCTTCTCCTCTGCGGATCCTCTTCTGCAGCATCATACATGAGTCCATTTCTGAGCAGAGTGTCTAGAAGCAAGCATCCTAAATGAGAGAACCCAGACCCCAAAAGGCAAATATCACAGATTTATCTTAAATGTGGATGCTAGCTTTTAAGCTTTCAATATATGGCTTAAATCTAAATAATAACTAATAAGGGACCGGGGGTGAGAAGGGGGTCTTCCAACAAAATAGAAATAGAGCATATAGTGTTTTAAATGGATAAAGGAGACTAGGAGGATTAAATGGGGTAGGAGGAATAGGAAGGCAAAGTATAGGAGGGAAATGGGAGGGACAGCTAATATGAAAGACCTTTTGAAAAGCCAATAAATGCTAGTACTGTGGATGCTTCCTAAAATATATACATACATGAAAGGGATTTAAATGGGATCATCATATAATGGGGGAGATAATGTCCCAACTAGACAGATATCCCACCAAGGAAAACTTTACTCCAGGGTCAAGAATGGGTTAGTTTACATTTTGTTGAGTCATTGACCAAAGCAGTTCCATAGACCACCATTAAAAAGTCTTAAGCTACTGCCAATGCTATTATTTTCTTTCTACAAGCTGATGGTAAGGCCTTATTGCTGGAGACAATAGTTACTTATAATATCAAACACAAAATATGAAGCTGGCAGGCATCATAGTAGAAGCTTCATCCCTGAATAGCAGTCATGGTAATGGGAGGTACTCTTGCAAGGGAGAAAAGCAGCCATCAATGTCCCAGCTACAAACCCTGTGACCTACAACAGTGACCTGCCTGTAAGATTGCTGGTGCAATAGTGGCACAGATTTATGGGAAAAACCAACCAGTTTTTGATCGGACTTTAGGCACACTCTATGAAATGGAACCCGACACTGCTAAAGTGACCAAAACCCTGAGACTAGACAGGTCATGGGCCTGAGAAAAAAACCTTCCACTGTTGTTCTGCTAAAGGAACATTGCATTAAAATGACTCCTGGTGACATGCTGCTGTACCCATTGAGCAAAGCATCACTCAGCCCTCACCAGAGAAGGGGCTTCATGTAGGAGATGATAATTAACTAAGAGATCTAGCACTGGACAATATGCAGAGACTCAGTCCTAATTGAGATGCCTTCGTCAAAGCCCTCCCCTCCTCTCAAGGGTCAGGGTTCTATGTGGAAGAAGAGGCAGGATGACTGTAAGAGCCAGAGGTGATGGATGGCTCTGGAAAAGCAGCATCTTCCAGACAGAACGGGACCAAAGCCCATATAAACTCACAAAGGGACTTGCTTGGTGCTTTGGTGGAAGCATCAGATAGTATATGATAGCATTATTAGCTTTTGTTGCTGGAAGCCTGGAATCTGTTTGTTATTCCCTAGGACTTACCTAATAGTCAAAAAGATACATACAGAGGTGGGTAATGAATAACTATTAATGGGGCTAAAAATGGCTCAAGGTAAATTGTACTTAAGCTCTGGACCTGTGCTGGCCCGCCCCACAACTGCAGCAGTTCCAACCAGTTTGTCGTCAGTGAAGACGGGGTTCTTTCCAGAAACTGTCCTTCGGAGGCCTTCTTCCCAGGGAGAGCACCAAGCATTCTTCTATTTTCTGTCTTTCATTCAGTACATATTTAATACCTCTTTAAATGCATTTAATCACAGTTTAAAAGACATTTCTTCATCTGTAAAATGGAGCAAGCTAAGACCTAATCTCATAGTTGTGAGATGCAAGAGCATGCAGACGGCTTACACTAAAATACCTGCTGCAGTGATGACCAACTACTCAACAGATGTCAGCTGTGAGCATCAGGCTTTCACCAGGCACAAGACCCCATGCTGGGTCCTGGAAATCCAAAAATGCATTTGACATTAGCCTTTCCTTGAGAAACATAGAATTCCACAGATGGAGACACACCTACATCCCAAAGTCATGTAGACAAAAGAGCATGAGGTGCTATAGAATGTAGGGGAGACAAGGAGGACGGGGGGCTTGTCTGGAGCTGACAAAAGATCGCTGCAGAGATGGCTGTCTGAGTCTTGAAGAATAATAGAATTCTGTAGCTGGAGAGGCCAGGATAGAAGGGAAGTATATTATAAGCGGAGAAACTTGTAGGAAGAGTGAAAGCCATGGGAGCTCTGCCCCGGGGTAATGGCTTGTTTACGGAAGCCGGTGAAGAAAGGTGCTTTCTAGTGTGGGGAAGATGCAAAGCCGGAGATGGATAGATCCATGGAGAACTGTTGTCAGCACTGAAGAGCCACAATCGCACTTTCAGCAGGAGGGTACTATAAGCAGATGTGTGCTATAGAAAATGTACTGGAGAACGGATGGAAAGTAAGCAGGAAGGGGCTGTGTGCCTGGGGGTCAGAGGGAAAGACTGTTGAAACAGACCAGATAATGATGGCAGCTTGAGCTATGAGGTGCGACAAAAGGTAGACAAAAGAAGATGGAAAGGATTCCAGGACCAGTGGTGGTGGCGGGGAAACTAAAGGACAGTCACCATCCTTGCTGGCTTGGATAGAGTAAAATGTGTCCAGTAAACATAGTGCGTGTAAGGAGGGAACAGACATGAAAAGACAACAGTCTTTGCTTTGAACAAGGGCGTTTAAGATGCTGGTAGACATTCTGGTGAAGAAATGCAGTGAGACATTGTATGGCTTTGGAATATAAATGAGCAGAGAAGCTAAAAATGTAAATGTGAGGCTATCGGCATAGTGATGGAAATAAAACCACCAAAACCACTTCCTCGGAGAAGCCACAGAAGCACAGAGGAGAGTGTGTCCATGCAGAAGCAGAGGATTTGGCGCATGCGTAATGATCCAGGAGAAGCCAGAAGGTGGGGCTACAAAAGAGTAACCCAGGAGAGAGGGGGAAGCAACATAGAGCAACACCACCAAAATAAACATTGCCCCTGCATGAGGAGCCACAAGAGTGCTCCGCGGAGTGAAGGCGCCTTCGGAGTGTGAAGATTAAAGATGGTTCCTGTTGCGGCCGTCTTCATCAGGGCAATTTCGGTGGAAGCCAAGTTGCTCCGAGTTTTCAGTGTGCATTGTGCCCATTCTTCTTTAAGAAGCTGCTGCTTCCTCGAAACTAGCGAGATATTTCTATTGTGCTCCTTCATTCCCACCCGTGCTTCCAGACATCTCCAAGATCAATGCCTGGCTTGATGTTGAGCATCCGTATGTTAAATTGCAAACTTTTGGAAGCTAAATTGGTAGCATCTTTCAATGTTTCTGCTGTAATAAATATGTCCAGAAGTATTGCCACCCTGGTTAATAGATATTCGCCCCCCCAATAATAAGTTTCTCCACTGACCCACTAAGCCAGTCAAGTCAAATTAAAATATAACAACAGGTTTATCATGAGTAACTCCCAGGAGGCCGGGCCCTGAGTTTGGGACCAGGGGAGTCACACTGCAAAGGGAAGCAGGGAGATTTTATGGGTAGTAGTAGATGAAGGGTGGTGACATGCCCACCACAAGCTGGGTTTGTACCCAAGTATCGCCAAAAACTTTGGCGGCTGGCAACTTTTAGGGGAAGAAGTTATAGTGCAGGAGGAGGAGGAGAGAGAGAGAAGGAGGAGAAGCAAAAGGAGAAGGAGGAGGAGGAGGAGAGAGAGAGAGAGACTATCTGGACCATGTAGGGGCAAGCAAGAGGTTCCAATTGAACACTGGTCACCATTCTAAAGCACAGACCCACCAAGCACCGCTAAGCTAGTTTACCATGAAGTAATGTCCTCTAGCCCCTACCGAGGGGCATGTTTCAAATGCTTTTTTTAAAAGATATTTAAAGATAGAGGAAAGTCACATATAAAGGTTCTGTTTTCTTTGGTGAGAATCCACTGCCAGTCTCCAGGCCCAATTCAACAAAAGTAGAGAATAGGAACAGAAAAGCCATATTTGAACTTTCACTTTTTGTTTTGAGATCCTCACAGATTCCCTGAATGCTGCAGGGACTGTAAAGAAAAGAGCTGTGATGCTTTGGCACTAGAAGGTGAGTCTCAACAGAGCTCCGACATGGTGCTAAGGCAGGAGGCCAACACCGATAAAGCGCATTGGGTGTGCCGTGTGTAAACACGGTAATCCTGGCATGGCTGCACCATTCCAGGAATGACTCTTGGTTTCAAAAATCATTAGTGGACTATAAAATACATGGTCTTCTGAGATGGGCTTTCTTCATTCAGCGAGATGAGTTGAGATGCATCCAAGTTGTAAGTATGAAGAGTTTGCTTCTTTGTTGTGGCTGGATAGCATTCTGTGGCACCACTGTCCTTGGACCCAGTAAAGGAGCTTGGGGCTCTTTAGTGTAATGGCTCTTGTAAACAGAGCTGCTGGGAAGAGACTTTTGTTTGGGGTGAGTCTTAACTTCTCCCTGGTAAGCACACAGAAGGGGCTGCAGGATTACACAGTAAGGCCGCATGCAGTCTTTCACAAGCTTGCTGGGCTGTTTCCCATAGCTGTGTCTCCTGACATGCCTAGCAGCAAGCTGCATCCCTCACTTAGTGTTGCCACACTCTTAGTTATTCACATAGACCTTCCAAGATATATCGTATATCAGTTAGGGGTTCTGTTGCTGGGAAGAGACACCATGGCACAGCAACTCTTATAAAGGAAACAGTCCGTTGAGGGGGCTCGCTTACAGTGTCAGAGGTTCAGTCCATCATCATCGTGGTGGGGAACATGGCAGCATACAGGCAGATGCGGTGCTGGAGCTGAGAGGCACCAGGAAGTCGACTGACGGTCACACTGAGTGAACCTTTAGAGAAAGACCTCAAGGCCCACCCCACAGTGACATAACTTCCTCCAACAAGGCTTCACCTCCTAACCGTGCCACTCTCTTTGAAGGCTATTTTCTTTCAAACCACCACATATCGCTTGAGTTTGAGCATCTTTTTTTCTGCAGGCTTATGTTTATCTGCACAGCCTATCATTGTCTCATTCTCTAATTAAATTCAAGAAATTGGTTTTTGGGGGTTTTTTGAGTGTATGAACTCTTATACAATGTACAAATTTACAAATAATAGAGATGTCTGCATACTTCTCCTAGTATGACTTTTTTTATTTTCAGCTTTGACATCTTAAGAGTACCTATGGCAAAGTAGAAGTCTTCATTTCACTTTTTTTTGTTGTTTCATTCTTTGAGCAGTCACATCACGTTTGGTCTCAAGATTAAAAATTTATTTGAATTTCTACAGGTCAATGAAATATGCAGTACTGACCCCCAAAATTAACATATCTGAGGTTACAGATGTCTGAGATTTCCTTCAACATAATCCAGTTTGGAAAGTAAGTTTAGTCAAAAGTTTGTAGAGTTGCAAATTAACAGGAACAGCCATGGGTTGGTAATTTTTAAAATTTATTCTTCTCTCAAACAATACATCCTGATCTCAGCCTCTCAGCCGCCCCCACTTCCCCTCTTACCTAGATCCATTGCTCCCCTGTTCCCCTTCAGAAAAGAGCAGGACTCCTGGTTAGTACCAACGAAGAACAACATAAGATGCAATGAGACCAGGAACAAGCTCTCGTCTCAAGGCTGGACAAGGCAACCCAGTAGGAAGAAAAAGGTCCCAAGAGCAGGCAAAAGAGTCAGAGACACCCTCATTTCCATTGTTAGGAGTCCAACAAAATCTTCAAGCTAAGCAACCACAGTTCAGGGTCCTAGTGCAGACCCATGCAGGCTCCACAATTGCTCCTTCAGTTTTCTGTGAGCCATGTTGTCTGTTTCCTTGACCCCTCTGGCTCCTATAATCCTTCCTCCCTTTCTTCCGCAGGGTTCCCTGAGCTCTACCTAATATTTGACTGTTATCTGCTTCCATCAGCTGCTAGAGAAAGCCTAGCTTTCTCTATCCTATGGGTATCACAGAATGTCATTAGAAATCATTTCATTGACTTTTTTTTAGTAGTATTTTCTCTATCTTAGATCTCTAAGACATCCAGTTTTCAGATTCTATCCATGTAGGCAGTACCAGGTATGGGTTCCCTCTGGAATCAGCCTCAAGTTAGACCAACCACTCTCACAAGCTCCAAGTCACCCTTGTTCCAGCACATCTTGCATACTGGACAGGTTGTGGGTTTTATCATTTATAAAGACATGTGAGTGACCTGAGGATGGTCTCATGAAGGGGTGGTAGTGGGTCATCCAAGCCCTCGGTAGGTCCCCTGGTGGATGGTCTGAAGCTTCGGTGGAAGACAGACAGATACGCCATGCAGAGAGACTTTGGGTATAGAGTTTATTTAGTGGGTTATGGATGGGAAGGGAAAGAGAGAAGGAGGGATGGGAGGAGCAGGGATGGGGAGAAAGAGGCAATAGTTACCTCTTCAAAAGAGAGACAGAAAGAGAGAATGGGCTGGAGAGGAGGCAGGAGATCCAAGGGAGAGTTAGGAGTGGCCGGGGCTTGTCTCTCAAACGGACAGGGTACCCAGGTGACAGACCAGGTCAGCAGGTTATAACAGTGAATCATATATTTTTGTGAATAGGTGTCCATCAAAATTCCAACACAGTTCTTCACAGACCTCGAAAGGATAATGCTCAGTTTCATTTGGAAAAACAAAGAACCCAGGAAAGTTAAAACAATCCTGAACAATGTAAGAACTTCCAGAAGTATTGTTACCTTACCACCTCTGATTTCAAGCTTCACTATAGAGCTATAGTAAGAAAACCTCATGGTATTAACATGAACACAGATATGTTGATCAGTGGAATTGATCGAAGACCCAGACCTAAATCCATACACCTATAGACACCTTAATTTTGATAAAGAAGTCAGAAATACACCCTAGAGAAATAAAAGTATCTTTAACAAATGGTGCTAGTCAAACTGAATGTTGGCATGTAGAAGAATGCAAATAGATCCATATCTATCACCCTGCATAAAACTCAAGTCCAAGTGGATCAAACACTTCAACAAAATTAGTTGCTAATTTTGAAGATAGGAAGATAGGCATACTGAGTTTACTATGTTATTCTATTTTTGTGTATATTTGAAATTTTCAATAGTAAAAAGGCTTGTTTGTTTGTCTGCTTGCTTGTTCGTTTTCAAAAAAGAAGAAGCAGTGCACATATTTTGATTACATAATCTAATTTTGAAAACTTTACCCTAAGGAAAAGATTGAAATACTGGAAAAAGAAAACTATCTGTACCGAGATGTTTATAGCAACATTACTCGTAAAAGTGGAAAGAAAAGTCAGAAACAATACAAATAGCTAACATTAAATAATGTTACGTAATCCATGGCATATCATCCTGGAGGACCATTATGGAGCCATTAAAGTGATAAAAATGAAGCCTGGAGATACAGGAAGGCTTTTACAAAATAGCACTAAACAGAAAAGAAAAGCAAAATACAAGTCTTCAATTTTAACTCCGCTAGTCATGGTATTAGTCTAATGTGATTTCCCATTTCTCTAGCAAAATGTTGTTCATTTCCCTAAACAACTTAATGATCATTTTAACTGTTGCAACTACAAGAACATGGCAACAATGACTTAGCCCCTTCTTGACCGTCAAGGTTCTCCCAGGCAGGTAGGGCAGACAGAGGGTTCTTGCATCAACTCCGGGTGAGGTTAGGTTGCAGCAGTTCACATCTTGCCCTCAAATACACACCCACGTGCATCTTGTACTGATATACTGGAGTCTCTGGCAGTTACATGATACTCTGCGAATAAACCCTACAAACACAAAAGGACTAATTTTAAAACGATCAGGAGATAACTTTTCCTGTCTCAAGATCTGGAGGCTGCATTCATTTTCTAATGACCCAGATGGGAAGGGAGGTGGGGAGAAACAGAGAGGAGGAGAGGGAGGGGAAACTGTAATCAGGATATACTATATAAGGAAAAAAAACCCTATTTTCAATAAAAAGTAAATAAATAAAAATAATTCTTAGAGGCATATTTGCTTTAAAATGTTTCAGGGCGCACAAAGGTCTCTAGATCAAAGTGGGGAGATGAGAGAAGGGCCCGTGAGCCTAAATGCAGCAAATCCAGTTCACGCCAGAAATTACGACAGTTCTAAATTATGTGCACAAACTCTTTGATATTCCTTCTTTCAAAAGGAGAGACCCAAATGCCCCTCCCCTTCCATAACTTGCTTCTCATGCAGAAAAACTGGGAAGTGAGTGAGTCCTAAGGTAACACAGAGTCAGGAGGCCACAGCTTTGCTCTTCCTCAGATTCTGTGTTCTGGTTAAAACAGCACCAAGCGAGCAGCCTCAGAAGCCTTTGGGAAAGCTACATGAAGAAACAGAAGCCTCCTGAGCACGAGCTGTGTGGAGAGGCT
>JAQHUG010000092.1:3318746-3335156 GCA_028555095.1 Dicrostonyx torquatus
GGGACCCAGCCTGGACTGTGGTAGATTGACCTCCAAGCACACAGGGCTAAGTCCTGCTGAGTCTAAGCCCATAGAAAGTGAAATAATAAATATCTGTTGTTTGGGAGCAATTTGTTATATAAAAATATGCAATACAGAGATTTTTAAGTCTTTCGAATTTCCTCTTGGTAAGGTTTCTAATCGTGTGTTTTACTGACTTCTAATCTCTGGTAATTTCCTGCAAAATTAAACAACAACAGTTTTCCCAGTTAGATTTTTTTTTTCAGGGATCCATTTCTATGAATGTAAAAAGATTTCTCCACCTAAAACCTTATCTGTGCTCAGTTGACGTAGACAAGCAGATAAATCATGGTGGGACGAACAACAAAGCTAAGGAAAGCAGACTTCGGGTGTTCCTAGGATGTTCAATGTGAGCAACTCAAGGTTGATTTTGTGTTACTATCACTTCTAGAAATGTTTGTCAATCACGTTCCATTGTTTGAAAATTGCTTGTTTTTCTTTTTACTGTTTATTCTTCAGAGCAGAAAATAGAAAAGAAAGAGGACTAAATTCTAGAGCCAGATAAATGTAGAGGGCCATATTGTGGAAAGGTTGCTCCCGTAACAATAGAGAAACACCCATTGGAATATTTCTTTCTCTGTATTTATCTTAAATGCATATCAATATAATTTTTAAAAGAAAATGGCACAATGTGATATGTTCTAACGTGATTTGGAAATCTATTTCAGTTTTCCTTGTCTCTGTGATCACATTTAGAATTTTTTTCCTTTATCTGGAAAAAAAGATTATTGGGAGAAAAGTGTTCTGGAATCTTTAAAGGAAGTCTTCAGGTCCCTCTTCCTCCCTTCTCATATATGAACCTGTTTGTCTAGAAAAAAAAAGAGAAAAGAAAGAAAGAACGAAAGAAAGACAGAAGGTGCTGTAGGAAGCCTCCCTGGGAGAGGAGGCACTTCGCTTGTGTCTAGAGGCAAATCAGAGAGAAGATTTGCTTCCAGACATAGCCATAGGAGTATCTTCTATGGAGTGTCTTCACTGAGCAGGAGGCTATCTGCCCAATGTTGGGTGGAGGAAAGAAACATACGGAGTCAGGAGAAGAGTGATCACTCTTGGGGAAATCCAGGTTTGGCTAATTAAGGCCAAACAAAAGATTTCCTGACGCTGAGCAACAAAAACGAAAACGATCAGTTCGAATGATAAAACTCAGCCCAATGAACGCCTCCTTCACCAGAAGCCAAGTGGGTAATACAACTGAAATGTGATAGAAAAATTAAAGTTTAGTACCAGAAAGGAATTAAACAGGCTAGGTGCCATACCGAAGCGTTCTGTGGGAGCAAGAATGTGTGCTTTGATTCCTGGAGTTTGGACAATACATAGGTAAATAAGCTCTCTGTTCATTGTCAGTAGGGTAGGAAGAAGTCTCCACACTGGCTGTTAACAAAAAGTACAACTGTGCGGAAGTTATGCCTTGTCCACACAAGTGGCTGCTACAACACACAAATATATTCCCTGTGGTCATTTGAATGAGAAATGTCTCCTACAAGCATGTTGGAACACTCTGCTTGATGATGCCGTTTGCAGAGGTTGTGGAACCCTTAGGAGGAGGAGTTTTGCTAAAGGGTGCACATCAGTGGGGTTGGGCATCTGGCGTTCATAGCATCCCTGCCTTTCCAGTTTGCTGTGCGTGCCTGGAGATGTGATCTCTCAGCTTCCTTCTCTGGTTACCTGCAGCCATGCGTCCCCAGCCATTATGGACTTTTCCTCTGGAACCATAGTCAAAATAAAAAGGCCGCTTTTTAGTTGCAGTATTTTAGCACAGAAAAGTAACCATTACACGCATTAGATTTGCCATAACTGACCTGTCACTTAAAATAAAAGATCAGAAGTCAATCCATAGACTTTCAGTGAGAACAATGAAAGATTTCTTGGGAAAAAGTATTTAAATGTAGAAATTTCAATTGCACAATATGGTATTTATTGAGGAAAATTACATGATTAATGACTTATCAAAAGTTGTCATGATTTATTGTTTTTAAAAAGAAGATGGTAAGGTCAAAGTTAAGTGTAGATTATGTGATACAAGCTTCCAACTGTATCTAAATCGTACTTGTGTTACATCTGCCTGCTCTGTTTTAAGCAGTGAATATAGAACTCTACACTATAATTTAATAAAAAATTAACATGTACTTGGGAATCTTAAAGATAGAAAGCAGAGTGTGGTAGCTCACACCTATAATCTTAGCACTAGAGATGGAGAGGTAAGAGGGTCGGAAACTTAAAGTCATCCTCAGCTACACAGCAAATTTGAGACCAGCTTGAGCGTCATGAAATGCTAGCTCAAAACAAAGTAAGATTAACCACATAAAACAGTATCCTCTATCTTTAGCTCTGTAACTTCAGATACTGTGGTACCTGAAGCGTAGTGAGATGACCATGTCCAACCTTTCATCTGTGAAGACAGTGCCCTTTTCTTCTGAAGGGAGAATTCATACTCTGTGCTCCTCTGCCCCACCTCCCATCCCAGGAATGGCGTTAGCCACAGACTGACCCACGGACATCGTTAGCCGTGTATTTGTAACTACGTAAGAAATGCTGTGGGATTGGTCTTTGTTCTCATGGGTTGTAACTTACATGGAGGGGATCTTCTTCAAAACTCTAGCCAGAGAAACCTTTGATGTATAATAATCAATTACTGTCGAGAGGGAGAATGGGACAGGTAGAGGAACGTTTATAGTGATTGAATTCTGGAGCTGCCACTTGAGAAGGAAAGACAAGTCTCATGATTCCCCCAAAGTATGGATTTCTGTTTAGAAGGGCAAGATGAAATAAAAGGCAGTGTCACTTGCTTTTATACTCAAATGTTAAGTATAGTTGGTTATTTTTATTATTTTGCTCTTTGGGACACCGCCACCCAGCTCCCAAATGTATACATGGAGACTTATTCTTTTTTATGTATGTCCGGCCTTGGCTTATTTCTATCCAGCTTTCCTTAACTTAAACTATTCCACCTACTTTTTGCTTCTGGGTTTTTACCTTTTATTAAATTCTATTTACCTTTCTTTACTTTTTACCCCATAGCTGGCTGTGTGGCACCGTGGCTGCGTGGCTGCGTGGCTGCGTGGCTGGGTGGCTGTGTGACTGGGTGGCTGCGTGGCTGGGTGGCTGTGTGGCTGCGTGGCTGTGTGGCTGTGTGGCTGGGTGGCTGGGTGGCTGTGTGACTGGGTGGCTGGGTGGGCTGGGTGGCTGTGTGACTGGGTGGCTGGCCCCTGATGTCCTTCTCTCCCTCTCCTTTTCTCTCTCCTCCCTCTCTATTTATTCTCTTGGCCTGCCAACCATGCTTACTTCCCTCTCCTGCCTTGCTATTGGTTGTTCAGCAATTTACTAGACCAATCGGGTGTTTTAGACAGGCAAAGTAACACAGCTTCACAGAGTTAAACAAATGCAACATAAAGGAATGCAGCACATCTTTGCATCGTTAAATACATGTTTCACGGCATAAGTGAATGTAACACATCTCCAACTAGTATTCCAGAATAGTCAAGCTGCCAGATCATTTTATGTTGCTCACGTAGATAGTTTTGTTCTCACAGAGTTCTTTCATATCTGAAGAATAACTGTATATTTTAGCCATTTGGGTATTATTAAAAGATTAGACTTCTCTTCCCGAACATTGCCCGTATACCTAGATTTGCATTAATCATTTCATGGTGGGGTAGATACATATTCCCAGAAGACATCTAGAATACCCCTGCAGCCCCATTTCTCTCAGCTGCAGGGATCCACTGCTATGTACAGGCAATAACACATATATCTGGAGATCTAATGGAGACCTGGATGAACTCTGGTGATAGGAATTCAACACAAGATGACTCAGGCAAAGAGACAGACTATGAGAAGTGACCACTGGATCCCAATTCTGACTCTCCTGCTTCCTTG
The DNA here is from genome assembly GCA_028555095.1 of Dicrostonyx torquatus. NCBI lineage: Eukaryota > Metazoa > Chordata > Mammalia > Rodentia > Cricetidae > Dicrostonyx > Dicrostonyx torquatus. Next base: position 3,322,680 of record JAQHUG010000092.1, read on the forward strand.
TTATATGACCTTGGAGAAGATGCCTAACTTCTCAAGACCTTACTTGTCACATTGCTAAAACAAGGCTAAAGATAGAAATGTGCTGATGGCAAGGTCTGGGTAACATTTTCTGTTTGTTCTGGTTTTTTTTGTTCCGTTTTGTTTTGTTTTTGAGATGGGGCCTCTCTATGTTGTCCAGGGGGTGCTGGAACTTGTGGTCCTCCTACCTCAGCCTGAGTATCCAGATTATAGGAGTGTGTTACTATTTCCACCCAGGACTATATGTAGTATCACATGGAGGTTTAAATAGTGAAAGCTAGTAAAGTCTTTAGGACAGGAAAGCACATAGGTGCTATCACTCAGTAAGCAACGGTACCGCCCCATATGGATTCAGAATGTCTAATACCTGCTAGAGAAGAAAGAATGCTATTCTAAAAGTATAATCCAAGCATCTTTGAAGAGACCCTATAGCAATTTCCTTTAGAAATTGCAGCATCTTCTAGGAGATGGCAATTAACTAAATAATTTTTACATTTTCTTGTTACCTTCTAGAATTCTTTGAAATACAGCTTAATACAGGAACCTCTGCCCCTTTGCCAGTGTCTATAGAACGAACACGGCAAGCAAATGATGATTATCTACTTAGCAATTTCAGTGAAACTCAGCGTTCACTGGTGAGCCAAATGCCTACAATTTCTTATTTCATTTGTCCTCAGCTGGCCTGATTTTCATTATCTGTGAAGATCTGCATGGAATGATTTATCAGACTTTATAGCTGAACAGCTACAGCACAGTCAGTTGGCCCGGCAGAAAATAAAATTCTTATCTTGAATTCTACTTTGTCTGAAACCTTGCCGTACTCTGCAGAAGGAGTTCAGACTGCTCTCCAAGCTGGTCAGGATTTATCCCACCGTTTGCTTCCCTCTGCGCATCTTCTCTCCAGGACCACACCCTCCATCTCCCTGCTGTCCCTTTCAAAGCCTTCCAAAAGGCAATGCCTCTCCCCTGCTCTGGCCCTGCCATGATGGTCTCCTTCCTCTGCTCCACCAACAGACGTGGTTGAAGTTGCTGGCTAACACATCTGCATACGTGTGAACGGCACTTTACTGTCAGCCTCGTCTCAACCTGGGTTTATAGAAAAGCAATCCATCCATACTTACTTACTTGAGAACAGATTCAATCCCATGGAACTCTGTAGTTCCAGAAGGCAAGAATTAAAAATTACTACTGGTGATTTCCAAATGATTACTTAGTATTTATTGGTGTTTAGAACATGCTAACTTATCCGATGGTGCTGACTCATTTATTTAAGTGTAAGCTAAGAGTTTACAGTGGTCCAGGTGTTTGTGTATATGCTCTTAATCCTGTAAAACCTTTATGAATGCTATTTTAGAGATAAGGAAATTAGGATTAAGAAGAAATAAAGCCCTAAGGTTATATGACTGTCTGAAAAGGAGCTGAAATGCAAGACCGATTAGGCCAACTCTAAATCCATTCTGTCTCCGCTACACCACATTGAATGAAGCCCACCCTGCCTGTGACTCAGGTCAGGCACAATCTGACTTCCTGGGAACTTTCACGACAGCAACCTGATTGCCCTTGGGACTGAATTGCTTACACTTCTGGACTGCTATGGTTGGCAAGAGCGCCAGCGGAGACGTCTGTGCTGTGCTAGAATGCTGGGAGCGATCCAACCATGCTCTGCTTGGATGGTTGTCATATATGCCCAAGTTGACTTTCTCTGTCATGTAGAGAGTAATTCAATCTGACCACAAACACTACCTAGGGACAGTTAGTGATCTGCTGGTTAAGGAATAATGAATTCCTAAAGTAAGCAGAAAGAGCAAGTGGAACGGTGCGTGAAGACGGTTCCCCACAAAGGAGCTGGCCAGTGAACCACCAGGTTGTAAAACCTCAGTCCGTCCAGACATATAAAATCCAAACCCCAAATAAAATCAGTACATTTCTCAGAAATATTACCTCCAAGTAATGTAATAATATAGAAGCAATAACAAGGTTAGACTATTGGTGGAAGGAAATGGGTTCACTCAGTTTTTTATTTTATTATTTTTTTGCAGCTGAAAAAAAATATATATGATTGTATATGTTGGAACCACCTTCCAGGAGATAATTTGAAATACATACATACATACATACATACATACATACATACATACATACATACATATATATCCCAACTTTGTGGTAGTATGCCAGGTAGTCTAAACTAACTGGGATAAAAGTGAAAACACCAGAGAGTGCCCGACTGCATTAGCACTCAACCATTTGTTAAATTGGGAGATGTGGAGATGGGAAGGTGTTCTGTGACAGTATTTCTCACCCAATATGCAACTTAAAAGACTAAAAAGTTATCTTGTAGATGTATACATTGAGACTTTGCCCTGGAATGGCTTGGATCTTGACTAGAGGCAGCTAGGGAAAGAAGATAGGTCAGACCGGTATACAAAGAGCTGGGATGAGGTGGGATGTGCTCTAATGGAATGTACCTGCTCCCACCAGCAACTGGGAACATCACTGTGTTTAATAGGTACAGCCCAGGGGAGTACAGGAGTCTGGGTAGGAGGTCTCTGTGGGTGAGCAGTCTCAGGCAGTAAACATCTGGGAGGAGGAGGCTGCAGTTGCCAGTTTTGTACAGAACGATCAGTCATCCATAAACATTCATACTTGGACAGAGAAAGGCTTTGCCTTACCAAACCTAACACGTATGGGAAACAGCTTTGTCAATTTCCCATGATTTCAAGGCCTTGGGTTCCCCAATATGACCACGTATCATGTATCAACAATAGACATTCTTTCAAGGACTTCACTCAACCAGGGCTTCCCTACAGAGCTGAGCCCCCTCCCCCATGATTAAAAGATCTCTGCATTATGACCACTTGTGGTTTTCTGTAAAGAAGAAATTCTATGATGTGAGGGGAGAGCTATACTTACCTGTGGGCATATGGGCAAGTTTTAAGATTCAGTGGGGAATCGTGCTGGCCCATCGTGAAGGGCAATAATAGTCTTCTATGATCCATGGCATTGCCAGCTCCAGTCAGTTATCTAGTTTTCTAGTACCAGGTGTGATTGTCCTCCTGCTGAACTGGCCTCAAGTCTAGTTAGATAGCTATTGGTTACCACCAAAATATGAGTACCACTCTCTCAACACAGCTCCCACTTCTAAAGCTCAGGGAGCATTGCTGAAGAAGAGGAAGAAAGATTGTAAGAGCCAGAGGACTCGGACGTGAGATCACGTTTCCTAGAAAGACAGGGAAGCGATACCCGTGATAATGCAACAATATGGTTGCCTAAACCAGACCCCAACAATAATAACACCAGAAGATGTGCTAACTTAGAAAGTGGGCCCAGCCCCGAGACAATAAACTATAGGCAACCAATGGCTACAGCCCCTCATTTTACCAATCATGTATTATAGCTCCCTGCATTGTACACACAGAATAATGCACCCGTGCCACAGTTTAATGTATCTCATGCCGTTTTTAATGCACTGTACATCAAAGCACACACACGTAGGCACCATTTAAATTAGACAAATAATGGTGCATAGCATTGGTTCTCAGGGAACCTGCTTTTTCACACAGAACAGTGTGTGGTTTGCATATTTATTTGGTTAGTACATTTTTAGGTTGCTTAGAAACTGTTCCACATAATTTAATTTTTTATCATAATAATTGGTTTAACAATCACCTTCTTCCAAGGTAATAAAGGGGCCCAGTTTCATGTTCAAAATATTAGAAATTCCAAACCTGTAAGCAAAGGCCATTTTAAGTTTTTAACTTAGAAAAACATAAAATTTCACTCCAAAGAAAGATCTTTCTGAGAATAAAATTACTGGAGTTTTGGTGATTTGAAATAAATGGAACCCTATTATTATTACTTGAAGCTGAATTGGATTTTGATGGAAAACAAAATAGTACAGAGATGACTTTATAGAAGAAAATGCAGCATTAGTGGGGTTTTTTTCTTGAGAAAATTGCAGATAGCTTATGAGAAGCTGCAAACAAAGAAGCAGTGACTCATGATGAGATTGAGAGAGGTGCCACGTGCCGGCGACACCCAACATCGTGCCGTGAACATCCCATTCTCTCTTCAGACCTCTGCTGAAGTTGAAGGATAAAGCAGGAACTCACAAGCATTCGCCCATCAAAGAGGAAAACCGCAGTGGGGGTGATGGCCGGTGCTGACTGTCAGCTTGATGGGCTCTCTGCACGCCTCTGATAGGTTATCTAGACTAAGGTCAACCCCTGAGAATGACTGTGAGAATGATCTTGATGATGCTAGTAGGTACGTGAAGAAGATTCATTTTAATTACAGACAGAGCTCTTCCATGAACAGGACTCTAAAGATGGGGAAAGTGAGGTGAGCACTGCCAACCATGCTGTTGGTAGTTTAAAGGAGGACATCCCTTATAGGCTCACGTATTTTAATACCTGGGTTATTGTCACTGTTTGGGGAGACTTAGGAAGTATGGCCTTCTTAAAGGAAATGCGTCACTGCGGGGCGGGCTTTGGGGGTTCAAACTCTCACAGTTTCTGGTTTTCTCTCTGCTTCCTGCTTGAGGTTTTAAGATGTGAGTTGTCAACTTGCTGCTCCAGCTGCTATGCCTGCTGCCTGCGGTGTCCACTCTGATATCATGAACTATTATCCAACTGGAAGCCCAAGCCCACATAAACCTTTTGGAGTTGCCTTGGTCACATTGTCTTTATCACAGCAATGGAAAAGTAACTAACACATGGATTCTACACACACATGGATTCTACTTTCCCTGATCCTGATTGAGGATGAAATCACCGGTTCCAGTTGCCTTCTGCTTTGACTTCCCCTTGAACGTGAGCTAAAATGTATCCTTAGGCTGCTTTGGTGACAGTGTTTCATCACTGTGACAGGAAGAGAAACTGAGACAGCTGTTAATCCTCTAAAGGGGAACTCATTCACACTGGAAAATATGTGGGAAAGGGTAGGAGTGGGGAAGGATTGCAGTTGGGCAAGGCTTAGGGGTTGAAGAAGGTGTAGGAATTCAGGGGGGCTTAGAGGTTGGAGAGGATGTAGGAATTCAGAGGGACTTAGGGGTTGGAGAGGGTGTAGAAGTTGGGAAGAGTTTAGGAGTTGGAAGGGTAGAGGAGTTGGGAAGGTGGGAACCATCTTTTTTATTCCTATCATGTATTTCTCTTGTAAAAATGTTCTTACTTCTAATATTAAAAACCTGTGAGAAGTTGATGTGTTTCCATCTTTGACCAAACGGCATCACTCATTTATTCTATAAATGCCTGCTCTATACCAGGCACAATTCTGGACACAATTAATACTGCAGTAAAATGACAATGTTCCTGCCCCCAAGACACTTCCTGTGAAGGGGTATTCTAAGTCAGGATATATCCAATGAAGGAAACCAAGAAGGTAGGAATTCCAAAATGTGAATTGAAGGGTTTTCAACCACCATAGTCTTTCTCTTGGTCATAAAAGCCTCAGAAGCATTGGCACGCTTCCATCACAAATCCAGTTCCAAATTCATGCCTCTGTGTGCATCTAGAATGTAAAGGAAGACAACACAGAGTGGTCTCAAGAACCAGAATTTATAGAAAAAATGATCCTATCACCTGACTGGAAACCAAAGAATGGCAAACTTCCAAGCTGACCCCGGGTATCATGGGCATTTCAGGACAGTCTTGCTTCCGGATCTCCATCCTTGTCTCCTCATGAATACACTCCCAGACTTGTCGCAGCATGGTTTTATAAGTTTTGGTGAGAAAAATATGGCCTTTGTCACTCTAAAGCAAGTGTGGGAATGGCAGCTACGGTGTTTTAAAGCTCCTTGGCAACACTATTTGGCAAGGGCAACAAAGAGACAGGCTGATTCACGGAGGCAGTAGTGGCCGGCAAACATGAGGGCAAACCCATAATTCCTAATACTAAGTCACCCTGGAGGCATCTGAGGTGACACAGAAACTGTCCCTGAAGATGGGGCAAGTTTTAGCGTCCAAAGCAGTGTTGAGAAATGTCAGCGATTGTAAGAACACTACCTCAGCAGTGTCCTTGGCTGCATTTCCTGCTCTCTCCCAGATTAGGGTAGAGGACTCTGAGCTTCCTACTGGGATTTCTGATGGAACTTCTACCATCGCCTGCCCCTTCCTGTAGCTTCTCTGCTGAAGACCTCTGTGCCTACTTTCTCTGGGTTGTGAAGTCATGGAGGCAGAGCTGGAAAAAAACCTCCTAAGACCTCCTCGGTAGAGTGTGCTGGCTTTGCCTCTCTTGAGAGGGACTTCGCTTCCATCTAATATAAAGCCAACACACTATAAACATAGGGATGAGTTTCTTGAACTTCATCTAGCTCCTTTCAGGATGAAGGCTATCTTGTTCTCCATCATCTTTTCTAGTTATGTCCTAAAAAATAGTCCCCTTGTCTGGGCTACTTGATCCCACCAGATATAATGCCACATATTCTTGGAATCAGATCAGACCTTAGAGGTTGCCCAGCCCCAGCCATCACTTTATATATAAGAAGCTGAGATCCAAAGGGGTTAAGTAGCTCTTGCTTGATCGTGAGAGCAGTCAGCAGCAGGCTGAGGGGCTATCGATCCCAACCCTTGTTACTCCACTAGATTCAGGAACATGCTGAGTACTTCCCACAAGATCCTCACATCCCTGGAATCTAGTTGTTTGAAGAGGAAATTAAATTTCATAGGGAATCTGGGAAAGTACCTAGGTATATGGACACCATAAGACCCTTCCATTAAGAGGGTTCTGCTTATAAACCAGAAAAGGTGACCTTTGCCTATAATCCCAGAACTCACAAGCCTGAGGCAGGATGATTACAGCAAGTTCAAGGTCAGCCCGAGCTACAAGGTGAGTTCAAGGTCACTGGAGCTACTGAGTGTATTCAATATCAATGTGGATCTGTGCTACAAAGTGAGACCTTATCAAAAAAAAAAGGAAGGAAGATTGACTGACACAGAGGAAGGAGGAAGGAAAAAGGGAAAAAAGGAAGGAATAGAAATAGAAAGGGAAGGGAAGAAAAAAAAAGAAAAGCTTCCTATGATGTTAAAGTATTGTAGACCCCACTCAAGGTTTCTTAAGCCTGTAGATGAAAATGCCACAGCTGTCACAGAGTAACTTAAGATGGCCTTTGTGGTGAACCCTTTTATTTAAGGACTTTCTTTCTAGTAAGATGAATATTGAGTAATCAAATTCCAACTTGTACTATTCTTGATATATAATATAGCGTAGTCAGTAACAAGAACACACTGCTCTATGCAGAAGCTTGACCTGGCAAACATCAGCAGATACTCTATATCATGGTAGACTTCTGCGACTTGCTTTGTACAAAGATGAGTACAATGAAATAGGCTGTAGTTGTCATAGGAACATTATCCTTGGCATGTGGTAGAAGTGCTACAATGTGTACATATATGTGGGGAAGTGTTGATAATCAAAAGGGGAAATAATCTTTAAAAAATAACAAAACCAATGTGCTTACATGAATGCCATGTATAATTTATTTGGCTTAGAGGTGATTTATTAGCTTTCATATGAAATAATTAGATATTTAATTTGCCAGTATCTGTTTTCCCTTCTTAGGATTTAGAAAAACTTTGAGGTATTCATTCTAATAACTCAAAGTCTCTTCAATATTTGGTCACCAATTTTGAACTTCTAGGATTTATCCTACTAGATCTATCTCCACAGCAAATAAAATCATTTAAAATAATTCTGTCAAGTCATCAAGAGGTCCTTTCAAAGTAGTGATCTTAATTAAGAAAGGTTATGCACACGAAGGCTGATCTTACGGCAGTCCCCATCTTCTTTGTCTGCTTCTCAGTCTGTTGGGGGCATCCACTCATCTCCATTTCAGAAAGTACCATGGTCAGGAAATAATAAGAGCTGTCCATCCTTCGAGGTCGTAGAATTTCCCTGACACTTTTGACTAGGTCTTCTGAACCCTTTCCACTTCACTGAAAGAATAAACCAATCACCACATATTTGGAATGGGAATTGCATGAAACCGTGAAGAAAAATTATTAAGATACACGTAAGCCAGAGCCTGGCTGCACTGGCCTTTTCTTTCTTTCATTGGGGGTGGCTACATCACCATTGTAAGCACTGAAATAAAGGGGAGTGAGTGGAGAGAATTAATTATGGGTGTTGATTAGGCAGCTGGGTAATTGGGGCTGACAATAATGTTTGGATAGCACAAAATGTAAGTGACCTTGGCTGATGCAAGAGAAGCAAAATTTGCTGGCTTGATCCTTCTCTGAAGTTACAGATTTTCACCAAAGTCGCTAATAGTCTCCCAATTGTGTGATCCATCTATAAATGATTTGGAGGGATTCTTTATCCAGGGGCCTTATGAACATCCCAAATGGTTGGTATATCTGAGGAAGAGTTGGTGGGGCAGCTGAGGAAAGCTAAGCTTTGGTCTGCTCTGCAGCTTAATTCTGACAAGAGGGGCTCCCAAGGACAAGTGTAAAGAAGGGGGCCCCCTGAGAGAAATGGAAATTTTTAGGCAGCATTCAGACTTTCAGGGACACCACTTATGAGTTCCCAACAACCGACACTTTCATGTTTATGGGCTCCAACTCAGAATCGCAGTGCTCCAAACACTGGTGCGGACGCAGCTTTTCAACAGTGTGTTTGGAGCTTTGGGTTCGGTCCCAGCACTGAAAACAACAAAAATAATGATCTAAGACAGAACCCCTTGAAGGAGATCCCATAAAACTTTGCCTTGTTCATTTGACTAGCTAGCCCTTGCTCAAAATGGCTTCTAAATGATGTTAAGTGCTAGATGGTCTCCATATGGTTTCACAAGGCACTTTGAGTGCAGGAAACCTTATGATGAAAGTAAGTTCCTAACACAGCTCCCCCTTCTGCCAAATTCACTTGACTATGAAATCCATTTGTCAGATTACACCTATTGTCAGGTACTTTATGGAACCATGTTCTAGAGCAGGAAGTCATAGACCACTGTCATGGATCACTGCCATAGAGAGCCCAGTCATCTATCTAGTCAGTGATTCCTTCAGCTCAGCACCTCCTGCTACTTTGTCCCTGGGATGGGGCCACACAAGTCTCATAAAGTGAGAAGTATCATCCTCCCATTGATCCCATGGATACTAACCCCAGTCCCTGGAGTAATGTGTGATGAGGTTCTTGTCTAAAGGTAGTGACGATGGATTTATTTAATGAGCACCACTCCTGGTAACTAGATCTCTTACCTGTCACTGTCTTATGACGTGACTTTCAGGCTCTTGCCATGACAAGTGTCCTCTGTCGTTTTCTATACCCTTCCTAAAAAGTGCCCCTGACGTCTGCAGCTATGACATTATTGACAGATTGAGACATAATCTGAACATCAAAGATGATAATGAAGTCATTATATACTTAGATTTTGATGTCTCATTTATAAATTGCTACCATTGGCTTTTCACAGAGCAGGTCAGGATGGAGGCTAGTACAGGGAATGGTTTCTAAAGAAATGAAATCAACATCCATGGAAGGGGAGAGAAGAAGCAAGAGACAACAGAGAGACACGTTGATCTGTAGTACTTTATTGGTATAAGATGACCATTCAAGTTAACTAAGTCGATGTTGATGAGTGAAAAGCTGGGCTTCTCTATCACCCTCCCCGATCATCTGTCAGTCATTACATAAAGGCTACCCCAGAAGAGGAAGTAGCATGCTGAGAAACAGAATCCTCTGAGGGAACATCCAGCTGAACACTGGCAGTAAGCCACATTCTTGACAGATGATAGAATAAGTTCTTTATCCCTAAACAGCAATGATAGCAGACCCCACACAGCAGATTCGGAGCTTTAGAGACAAATTTGCATCTTAGACTAATTGTAATTGAAAACCATTACAGTTTAAAGCAAGAAGACTCATGACAGAGTTCACAGTTTTAATAATGGCAACTTCCCCTTATATCCAAAGGAGGAGGCCAAAGAGGGAAGCAGAGGAAACAGGAAGCCATATTTAGCCTCCCTTGGCTAAGTGGTCACAGTTCAGATTAGAATGTTAGCCGTGAGCGTGGAGAAAAGAGCACACGCATGTGACACATCCGAGAAGCAGGAGGGTTGGGTTTCGGAAGTGGATTGAAGCTGATTATGAAAGGGAGGCATGATTCCAGGAAGCTTGCAAAAACAACCAAGGAAGCAAGAGGATGTATAAAAGGGTAAGGAACACTAGAGGGGCCAGGGGTGAGAGGGGGGAGGGGACAGGCTAAGTTTGACAAGTATGAGACATCCAAGTGAAGATATAAAGCAAGCAGTGGCAAATATAGATCTGAGGCTTAAAAAAGAAATCTGAGCTGGCAGCATAAATTTGGGAGTCCACTGAGCCAATGGAAATAGACAGATGTTTCAAAGTGTACAGAGTAAGAAGAGAAGGAAAATGAGAAGAGGGCTCTGGGACTGAGCTCCAGTAGGACCCCAGTGGTGATGAGCTGCGTAGCAAAGGACAAAATACCAAGAGACTGAGAAGGAAAAACAAGGGGGAGGGAACAGAGAACACAGGACTGCTTATTGCTGTTTTGAATGAAGTCAGCCCCCAAAGACTTAAAAGACCTGCTCCTCAGCTAGTGGCCCCCAAAGACTTAAAAGACCTGCTCCTCAGCTAGTGGCCCCCAAAGACTTAAAAGACCTGCTCCTCAGCTAGTGGCCGCCAAAGACTTAAAAGACCTGCTCCTCAGCTAGTGGCCGCCAAAGACTTAAAAGACCTGCTCCTCAGCTAGTGGCCCCCAAAGACTTAAAAGACCTGCTCCTCAGCTAGTGGCCCCCAAAGACTTAAAAGACCTGCTCCTCAGCTAGTGGCCCCCAAAGATTTAAAAGACTTGCTCCTCAGCGGGTGATACTATTCAGGGGCGATTGGATCACTCATGAGGGTGATGACTTCACCTGTGGACTAGTCCATTGATGAGTTTGCCACTGAAAGGACTGTTGAAGCTAGATGGTAATTAGAAGAAGGCTGCTGGACGTGTGTCTGGTCCTTTCTCCCACATCTCTCTTCCTGTTCCCAGTCCCTCCCTTGTCTGCACGAGGTGAACAGCTTCCCTTATGTCATGATGTTTCTTCCTCGTCGCATACCTAAAAGAGATTGAGTCACACAACCATGGAGAGAAACCTCTGAAACTGTGAGCCAAAGTGAAATTTTCCTCTTTTGACTTGAGTTTTCTCTTTCCTATAGAGAGCCAGAAAATTGAAGGAGGGAACAAGACCCAAATCCAAAGAGTTGTTGGTGAAGTGAGAGAGGGCAGCCACCTCTGACCTTGGCAGGCACTGTTCCTGACAGGCAAAAGGTGTGGAGGAGGAACAGAGTTTTAATCTTGTCTTTTGAGAACAAGTGCTCAGTGCTGCATTTTCTTGCTGACTCTGGGCCAAGCTAACTGCAGGCCATGATTCATCTACTATCCTCAGCTCCAGAGCTGCAGCCCTAAATGAAAACAAAGAAACAGTGCTATTTACAACAACAGAATTGATTCCCTTCTAGTTTTAGAGGCCAGAAATCAAAGTGTCGGTAAGGCTTATTGCTCTGGAGACTCTCAGGGAAATCCATCTCTTCCCTCTTCCGGCTTCCAGTGGCTGCATGTATACAGACAAAGCAGTCTTGGCCTTTGCAGTCTTATTGCTTCCTCCTCTTCCATAGATAAAATCACCTTCTACATTTTATAAGTGGTAGAACTTACAAATCAGTTTTCTTGGATGTCTCCTTAGCTAAAGATTCAAATGTATTGTGTCTAAGATACATGCTCTGCTTACCTGTAGAGAACAGCTAGGTAAATTGCACAAATTCTGGCTCTTTTAGGAGGTTGAACACTTGAATGGCCTATGTAGGTCCAGGTGCTTGTGTGCCCACTCTGGGTTGGGAGCAAAGTAGCTGAGCCATGGCTCCCCACCTGGGCAGGCAGTGGGATCAGGTCTACTAGGCATGCACAGGCAGGAGAGCATGGCGGATTCCTGCCACCACACACAGAGATATTTCCAGACCATGCATTGAGCTGCATGGCAGACTTAGCTATTGCTCAAATAAAAAGGGTTTATGTGCTGCTCCTTCTCAGAGTTAAAGTGGTGAGTGTGGCACTTACCTGGCCATCCCAGAGCTGGCAATAATGGTACTTCTGCCATTTTGAAAAGCAGAGAAAGGTGAAGCCAGCACTCAGGGCCTCTATGACCAAGCTGCTTACCATTTTAAAAGTTCTCTAGGACAGAAAAGGGTAACAGATACACAATAGGGCAGATTCAGACATAAAAGACCTTTAAATGAATCATAATGTGTTTTAAAAAAAATGTACGTAGGCTTGGGAGAAAAAGAAAAAGAGTATAGAGGGTTATAAAAAGAAGTAAATGGAACTAGCTCCTGTAGACCAGGCTGGCCTCAAACTCACAAAGATCCACCTGCCTCTGCCTCCCGAGTGCTGGGATTAAAGGTGTGTGCCACCACTGCCAAGACATTCTCCAAAGCTACAGAGAAACCCTGTCTCAAAAAACC
>JAQHUG010000092.1:3344100-3373155 GCA_028555095.1 Dicrostonyx torquatus
AAAAAAAAGAAAAGAAACCATCCCCCAGACCCAGAGGCTAGATTTACTCTCCTAGAATAGTGCATGCTTTCACCAATGAGGCATTTCCAAAGTCAGATTTCTTATGTGGTAATGGAAAATGATATTTCATCAAGTGGCATAAAAGTTAAATTACATGATAAACACAGACATGTACATATATATATATCTTTAACCTAATGTGCATTCTATTATGTACACAATGCTAATACATGGGCTATTCTAAGAAGTGGATCACCGTAGGAAATGCTCCTGGTATTGCAAGGCTGAACAAAAACAGCAGAGTTAGGATCTTAAGCCAAGAGCATACTGGCCTCTGAGGTTCCATGTACAGCCAGCTTCTACTTCCCCCAAATGTAAGAGTCAGAATCTGGTCCCCCCTCTCCCACTCTGTTCTCCTCCCTGCCTGCCAGCATCACCCAGTTCTGTTACCAGTCAGTGACTGTGCCTATCTGAGAACCCCAGTGTGGTCACTGAGAAGTTTATTTATTGTAACATGCGGTAAGGATTCTGTCAAAGACACACATCTACTGTCCGAGAAAGCCAATGACGACACCTATCCAGCCCACTCTATGGTATTGCTTTACTAAGACAAGCCCCCAAACCAACACCCTCTGAGACTAGTAAACGTCCGACACACTTTTGAAAGTTTTACTTCTTCCCTTTTGATTACCTCACTGTACTTTCAAGAGGATCAAAAACCTATCATTTTTAATCATAAATTCTAAGTGATAAGCCGATTTCTTTAGTTCAACTTTGCTGTCTTTTAAGATATATTATACATGCAGTGTGTGACGTGACCAAATCACATTCTAGTTATAACACCATGTATTTATGATTCAAAAAATGGAAACTAGATAAAAAAAAAAAGAGCTCAAAATTTTCACCGACAATGACTTTTAAAATGTTGATGAATTCCTTCTGGTAGCTATTTTTCTTATTTGAGGATTTTTCTTAGAAGTCAAGCTTTGTGCCTTGTTTATCCATATAGTTTTATGTGAATTCATTACATATGTAAGAGTTAAAAAAGCAGAATCCAGAATTAGGAAAAGTGAATGAAAGGGGAGCGTAGCCTGGTGAACTTCACATCCCTAGACAGATGGGTCCTGTCCTGGTTAGTTCTTGGTCAGCTTGACACAAGTTAAAAACATTTGGGAAGACAGAGCATCAATCGAAAACATGCCTCCAAAGAGTGGTCTATGGGAAAGGCTAGGGGGCATTTTCTTGATGAATAATTGTTTTAGGAGGTCTGGATCATTGTGGGCAGTGCCAACCCTGGGCAGGTGGCCCTGGCTTGTATAAGAAAGCAGGCTGGGCAAGCTATAAGCAGCAATCCGGCAAGAGGCATTCCTGTGTGGTCTCTGCTTCAGTTCCTGACTCCAGGTTTCTGCCTTGAGTTCCTGCCCTGACTTCCCTGGAGGATGAAGCGTGACCTGAGAGCTGTAAGCTGAAATCGACCCTTTCCTTCCCGAGTTGCTTTTGGTCGTGCTGTTTTATCCTGGCAATAAAAGAGTAGCTAAGACAGGCCCTTTCAAATGTAACCACAATATCATAGGGAAGTCCAGGGATCAGGGCATGCGTGATGGGCAGGAAGGAAGAACATACTTTCCTAAGTGTTCATCTCACACTGCTCGATCCTGGTCAGCCTTACACGAAAATCCCGTGTGGCCACTTGGGTCTTTTAATTCTGTTTCTAAATGAATTTGCTGTCCAGTCTTGTTTTGCAAGCTGTCCAGGTAAGGGTTTATTGTTTCTTGCTATATAGCACTCTATAAGTCAGACTTTTATTTTTAGCTTCCCATAGTCCCTCATGTGAAACTGCAAGAAAATTAAAAGCTCAGAGAGGCAGGAGGGGAGAGTGATACGATCCGGCGTTCTCGATGCACTGAGCAGCTCCGTCCTTCTTATGGACCTCAAGGTTATAGTCATCTTCATAGATCAGGACACTGGGCTCCCGAGTCTTCCAAGATGCTTGCACTTAGAGTGAGTAAAATGTGTGAGTCAACCTAAGCTGTTCTCGATCCAAGATTCAGCCACCAGTCTGGTGTAACACAAACTGGACTCTTGGCCACTCTTGGGGCTAAAGTACAGAATCTTTATTGCTTTCTACATTAATGTTCAGCTACTTAAAGTGATTGCCTCTTCTCAGAGGGGTTTATAAGGCAGGGGACCCCCCAAAGATCTTATAAGCGTAGCTTTTGAAAATGAACTTTGGGCAACAACTTGTATTCCAAATATATTAGTAGGATGCAAAGCACACTGTTCTATGACAACAGCTTTTGAAACAACATAAATCTGTTGAGAAATACAGTGCTCATAGGGAGATACCCAGAAATACCAGATTATTTGGAAGAAGGCACATAAAGCCAGACTCCATTAAATCAGCAGGAAGTTCCTTTTGGTGTCAATTAACCTCACAGACCATGGAGGTTACACGGCAGAATTATTTATTCAAGAGATAAAACCATAAAGGAAAGGGAAAAGGCCTTTGAGTGAGTTTTTTGTTTGTTTGTTTGGTCTTGTTTTTGCCTTCCTCAGATATTAGGCAGTGAAGTAAGTTCCCAAATAATTTCACTTACTAATGACCGTCCGTGTATTAAGTCATCAAATCAAGCAGAACAGAGCTTGATTCTGTGTTTGAACGTGTGTGATCGCTGCATTCAAGACGCCTCTGCTGGACTCAGTAGACCAACACAAATACGGATCATTTCCCAGCTTTCAGGCCCAAACTGACACAATGCCAACACTAAGAATATTGGTGGAGGATCGTGGTGAATGTGAATCCTAACAGTGTTACCCTCTTGAGAACCCAGACTTCCTCTTAGAGATCAGGGAGTGCAGCAGGAGATGAAGGTTTAGCATCAAGATTGACAGTTTTGTGCTTTTGTGCAATCAATATTGTTTATGGATTGCTCGGAGATGGCTACATCCATTTGAAGAGAGGGAAAAAAAGGATGCCACAGACACATACACTTGAGAATTTCAGGAAATTACCCAAATGCTCAAATCCTTCCCGGGGGCAATGGTTTTCAATAGGAGTTTACATGATAAATCCTTGCAGTGAATACATTTAAAAAATAATAATCCAGCAGCCGCATGGAACAATAGCACACCCACATTGGCTGCTTATTTTGCAAAGAGTCTTTAGTCAGAACGTGTGTGAAATTAGGCCATCAAAAAGGAAATGAGACAAAGACGGCTCAGAATGACTGAGGCGGGGCAGGCAGCTTATCCAGGAGGCCCTGACAATGTCCTACAGGCTGCAGAAACTACTCAGAGCTCAGAGCTAGGCTTCCAAAAAAAAAAAAAAAAAAAAAAGCATAGACAAAGCCAGAGTGGAAATGGATGATAAGCAGAGCTCTGTGGCCGTAGAGAGTTGCAGAAGAGGCAGCAGCTGCAAAGCCAGGAGGCTGAAAATGATAAAGTCGGACTGCGAATAGGCGTCCTGCTAGAAAGCACCCATGTGGGCTGGGAAGCACTCCTGGGCATCGCTGCCGCTGCTCTGCACTTTGTCATCTCAGTGGCTTCTCACAACTAAGAAGGCTGGCTTCTGCGGCCAAAGTGGTGCTAACGCTCTGAGAAGGAAAGGAAAGAAAGCTATTGCAGATTCCAAGTTTGGTTTTGAAAAAGACCATGTCTGAAATCTGAGTAAACAGCAAAGGCTAAATTTTCAAAATAAACAACCAGGGTCAGAATTTGTGAGGAAGGCCATTGGCACCCACACTCTGGCAGGCACGAATGATGTGGGCATCTCTAGAGGGAAAGCGGCTTCCAACGCGATAGCCCACTGACAGCCACCGCTGTGCCCCAGTGGAACCTTGAGGCTCCGTCTTCCAAGATGCAAGGTGCAAGATCACCACTTTTTCCAGAACCTTTTTTAAATGCCTGAGTCATTTCTTTCCCACGAGGACAAGTGTTCCCATTAGACAAGTGACATTCCAGGCATAAGCTAAGAGAAGCTGTTGAAAATAAATTAAGGTGCAAGAATCATGCTTTCAAATGCTCTTTCTGCATGAAATCCTCCACTGGATGCCTTGAGTTTCCTAGGGTATGTGTGAATATGATCCATTGGGGGATTTAAAGAACGGCCTAGCTCATCAGCTTTGTTGAGTTTTGTTTTCCCTACTTGGACTGTACAGAGACAGACAGGGAGCAAGTATGAACCCATCCCTAGGGAAGGGAAGACTGTAAGGAAGAGCCTGCACTCAGGTGCATCCGCTTGTACCCCCAGGACAGCTGTGAATGCTGCCCAAGACAAAAATCACAAATCCTGATGAGCCCTTTGGTTTGGTGTTTGGTTAGGTGGTTGTACATGAACTTCGTAGACAACAACATGGTGTCACGGAGTCTAAAGGTTGGACAAACTCGAAAGGGCTTTGGAAGCCTCTGCTCTGGATTCTCAAATGGATGTGAGAATATACAGCTACTTTCTATTTTCTATTCTGAAGGGACTATTTCATATGGGTTCTGGGACTACCACACTTCACTGGCTAGTCAAAGTGTCAAAAGATAGGGGAGAACAGCGCTGGTCCCTGTGATGAGTCTCCCTGATGCTGACTTCATATTTGGCTCCTAACCCTCGTGAAAAGGAATGACGGAGGAAAGAACTTCTCTGCCTTCTCCTTATGTCTCCCTCCTGCTGCACAGTCCCTGGATAAAAATTTAAGTCTGGTAGCTGTACTTTGAGTCACTCTACAGAACAGAATAGTGATGGGCTGGGTTCCTTGGCTCGGAAGACTACGGGCATCTCTTCACTGGAGGGCTGCGTCCCCAGTTCAATAACGCGGAAGTTTGGATGAGAGCAGGAGGTTTCAGACTGTTGCTTTGTGTGTTCAGAGAAATTGCTTTTTGAAATACACCCCTCTTTCCAGAGTGGAAGTCTCTAGAACAGTTTCTAAAGCTCGTAGCCTTCTAACAGCAGTGGGAGGATTATTTCCACAGCATTTTGGACTCTAATAACCCTGGTGACATCTCCTCCCCGTTCAGCAGGCGTCATTCCTCGCTTGGATTACAAAAAGGTGATAGCATGCTTGGGCCTCATTATAACAAGACTCCAGGGGGTGGGGGAAAGCTTGTCTTCTGTCTCTAATAATTGTGTCAGCTGTGTGGACTACTCCTGATCCCCTCTCGTGAACGCTGTGTCACGAAGAAACGCCTTTCTTTCTTCATCCTCGTTTTATCTTCCATGATGAAAGAAGAGTCCCCCACATTATGTGTTACCTTAAGGGGACCAGCACTGTTAATAATAAGCCCATCCAGGCAAGATTCTAAATGTTAATAGACTACCAAGCCTGGAGGAGAGGGCATTTTCGGCTGGGGAAGTGGCTGGCAGCAGCCCATCTCACAGCATTGACTCATGCCTGAATCACAGCCAGGCTGGCAGGATGTTGTTTTGGGGAAGTTCGCAGGCCTGTCAAAAACCTGCTGTTGCCATTGGCTGATATTATGCAAGATTCCAAATGATATATTTATATTCTCCTTTTGGTTTGTTGTGTGGTTCCCCTCCCCCAGTTCTCCAAAGAGCTTCAAATGACCAGAAAGGAAAAAGGAAAAAGAAAGAAAGAAAGAAAGAAAGAAAGAAAGAAAGAAAGAAAAGAAAAAAAATAAATAAAATTGAAGATAGGCTCATTACAAATATAAGGCATTTTGCTCTGAGCTCCCTTAGGCAACCAGGTCAGAACAGTGCAGGTAATTT
Source organism: Dicrostonyx torquatus (assembly GCA_028555095.1). Lineage (NCBI taxonomy): Eukaryota > Metazoa > Chordata > Mammalia > Rodentia > Cricetidae > Dicrostonyx > Dicrostonyx torquatus. Next base: position 3,349,814 of record JAQHUG010000092.1, read on the forward strand.
GCTGTAATTCATTAAAGCCTCACTCCGGAAGGGCATGGTGAGCCTGGAGCCTCCATGCATGGTCTCATCCAAGTGTCTTTCTGCCCTGTATAAATCTCTGCAGCTTGCACGGGGCTAACAGATTAAGCACAGTCGCTAGTGGAGTGGAGCCAGGGCCTGGGTGGATTTCCTTTGTTATAGTCTGACTGGTGGCTGGGGGAGGGGACATGGCGGTGACTGCAGATCTTGTGGGATTCAAGGAGACTGGCTTTCCCATCTCAGCTTCTCTGCCTGTGAAGGGTTCAACCAGGGAGGGTGAGGAAATTCTCCCAACTGTGTCACAGCGCGCTGAGAAGTTTCTTGCAGGAACTTGGTAGGCAGAAAGAGTGTAAGAGAATTCATTTGGATGCCTAATTTAAGACACAATTGAGAGGCACAGTGTTCTAATAGATAGAGTTCTGGCTGAGGAATTAAGAAACCCAAGTTCCATTCTTAGCTCAGCCCAGTGAAACTGAGGCTTGGCATTTCCCAGAAGAATCTGAACTCTAGAGACAGTCAATTCAGGACAAAAATTATAGAGCAATCCAACCACGATCCCCATGATCTACAGCTTCCATCACGCTGACAAAAAGCAAATTTAGCTCTCCTGAAGTTCTTAGAAAAGTCCTAATGGGAAAATGTTCTTTGAGTAATCCCCTAGAGGAAAAGGTGGGGCTGTTTAGCATTTGCTCTTCAAGGGGAGCTTTCTCTGGCCCTTGTTCAAAGCAGACCCGTGGTGTGGAGGAGGGGCTCCCTTGCACTGGCCAAAGGGAGACACAGGCAGTCTTTCAAGTCCTGCCCAGGGCACTGGCCACAGCTGCACTGCAGCCTTCCTGGGAAAATGACCTTGGCCATTAGCCTGACTGCTCAGTGGTTGTTTTCGGTCTCAACCGCACCCTCTGGGGCATTTTAGATTCAGGAAGCAGAGCAATCCTTGCCCACGGTTTCCCAGCAGTCACTCTCGGACCAGAGGTTGGTGAGCTCAGCCTTGGAAACGTTCTCAGGCCAGCATCGTACGTGAAGAGAAATCCAAGGCACAGTTAGAACGTTGTCAATAGAATGTGACCAAATTTATTCCTCAAAATAATCATCACTTAATGAATTAACAATACTGTATATCCTATGCCTCATACAAAGTAATTGTCCTCCTCTGACTTCTTTTGCCAATATAGTTTAAATTTCTGAATACCACCAGCCTGGATTTCCATCTTCTTTACTAGACCTTTAATAAACATTTCATTTTTATTCTGTCTTACTGATTCAGCCATTGAACAAATATCCCTTGGTACCAGCTGTGTGTTCTGCACCTTGCTAGGTATTTGACAACACAAAGGTCTGTCCCTGACCTTAAGGGGCCAACATTCCAGAAAGAGGAGAAAATCAATGAGGATAGGACAAGGTCATGGGGTGCCCTGAGATGAGCCTTGGGGTGCAGTGTGGAAACAAAGGCAGGCAAGAAATAGACCAAGTTCAGAGCTATCTATGCCATTTAGACTTTGATGTGATGGAAACAAATCTTACCTAAGGATGACGTGCTTCAATATGGCGGCCACTCTGGTCCATGGCGAGAGCTTGTGTTAGAGAGTTTTGATGGATATGGAGTTCCAAATCCACATTCTCTGTTCTGTTAATAAAACCTGTCCAGCTGATGGAGTTTGCATAGGATGCCTTAACCTGACTCAATTAGGCACAGAGTATGCTAATGGGCAAGAAGAACCTGCCCAAGGGTCTTTGAAGCCGCTAAAGAATTGGCTTTCTTTTAGCTGAGATGGGAAGAACTTTCTAAAAGCTTAAACTGAGCTGCCACTACCATGTGCATTGAATGAACTTGCCAAAGAAGGAGTCACACTGAGGAATGCATGTCCACAGAGGAAGACACACGAGAAATGACACATAAGAGACCCCCAATTGTCCCGTGTCCTGCCCTGGTCTGAGCTGTCCCTAAATCTTCAGAATTCTAAGTTGCATGTCTGTTTACTTGAGGTTTCTGTCACTAACAATCGACCCAGTGATTCCTAACTAGTGCAGTGAGATAGGAGGACCCATCAGAAAACCACTAGAATATTCCAGGCAAGAACTCAGAGGTTGTGAGCCAAAGTAGTAGCTGTAGGGATGAAGAAAATAGTGACAAGGATGAAAGACCCAAGGAAGTAGAAACCAACCCAGGATTTCGTGACCGGTGAAAAGCGACCAAGGAGAGGAAGGTACCTAGAATTAGACCTGGGGTTTTTGATTGGCTGCCACGATGATGCCACTCGCCAACACAGATGGCTAATAAGGAAAGGAGGCCATGTTTGACTGTAGACGTGTTGAGTGACATCCTGCAGGCTGTCCGGATGGAGGTGTGCAGCAGGCGATTGGATAATGATCTGAGAAGTCAGAAGAAAAGTTGCGATTAGAAACAACAAATGCAGCTCACAGGTTCTTCCAACGCACCCCACAAGTGAATATTAGAGAAATGAAAACCCCAAGTGGGAACGACTCCTGATAACTACTTTCTCAAAGAGCGTATAATTTGTATTTTGAGTATCACAATTCTTGTGTCTGTGAAACTATTCAGGACATTGCTCAATTGTTAACATCTCCAGATTCTCAATACTAAACGATGCCTGTCATCCTTTAGGAAGCAGAGCTTCAAACATTTCCTGGAGGGACAGTACCATCATCTTCCATATATGATGCGAGTCCCTGACTAATATGTGGATTTATGTGTTAGCATATGCATAACCCTCTACTACTGTAATATTTACACAACAGAGATAAAATAGCTATCCTTTTAGGTACAACACCATACAATAAATGTAACTCTGAAGAAGCCAAAATGCTCCCACATGGTGCCACCCACACCGCCTAACTAGATTCCCCTCCCCACCTCTCTGGCCTCAACCTTGGGAGTGCTGGAGTTACTAGTGTAACTAGTTACTAGAGTAGCTAGTAAGCTAGTAACTAGTGCTGGACTTACTAGTGTAACTAATTACTAGTGTAGCTAGTAACTACTACTGAGTTACTAGTTTAACTAGTTACTAGTGTAGCTAGTAAGCTAGTAACTAATGCTGGGCTTACTAGTATAACTAGTTACTAGTGTAGCTAGTTACTAGTGCTGAGTTACTGGTTTAACTAGTTACTAGTGCTGGACTTACTAGTGTAACTAGTAACTAGTGCTGCAGTTACTAGTGTAGCTAGCTCTGCCTGCCTGCTCAGCTCTTCTCAGAACTCCCATCTACTCAGATCAATGTTTGGGAGGTCTTTCTACAGAGGCCACCCTCTTACCATGTACCACTTGGAATGCATTGTTTTCTAACGCAAACATGACCTATAGAAGCAATGACACACATCTAACTACCCGTTAAGAAGGTCTGCTTTTGTGCCACTTCTAAATTTTGAAAAACATTGAATATCAAAGTTAACCAATATGATAGTGTATTCAGAAAGTGAAATTCTAGTAATGTAAAAATCACACTTGCCTGCAAATGATCAGGTCTCCATGTTCCACGTGTAGGAATTACATACAATGTGGGGCTGGTGGCCTCTGATCATGATGAACGTATGAAAGATTGTCCTGAATTGGTCTGTGATCAACTCCTTAATTCAATGAGTAATAGGGACCTATCAGGCTAATCTGAAAGCCTTTAATTTTTTTTGACAAGCTCTTTAATTGCACAGTACTATGAATTAGCGTGTATGTAAACACAGCCATGTGACAGATTAAAAGTATTAAACAAAACGTATTGAACGCATGCTACCTTATGTGCCTCCTCTCAAGTGCAGGTCTCTGGGAAATTAGATTCTTTATCTCTTAGGCCGAAACTGCAGGAGGCTAATTTACCCTGCAGTTTCTATAGTGGTAGTAAAAGCCTAGTTGGGAGAAGAAAGGAAAAAAGAGGAAAAACAGCTAAGGGCTGAGGGTAGAGAAAATGTCTCCGTTATTGACCTACCTACATCAGTTAAAGGATAGTTCTCAGGCCTTTGCCTTTGTGCATGGAACAGGAGAACAATGAGAGCCCTCTTGTGAAACCCCTCGTTAACCGCCTGACACCTCAGCAGCATGGCAGGGCCTATTCGTGGGATTTCCAAATTAAGCCATTTGGTTGTGTTTTTTTTTTTGTTTTTGTTTTTGTTTTTTGTGATATCCGGACTTTCCATGCTGCTTCATTACCGCAGAAACGGACAACAGGATACCTCCTGTCACCGACTCCTAAATGGCCGGAGCCTTCCCTCTGCGCCTCACCTTTGCCAGCATACACGCTGCAGTAGGATGGGACACTGCCCTTGGATGCAGTCGCTCCCTCCCATAAAGAGGAGACAGGGAGAGCTGGCGCCTCCTCTGGCCTTTTGTTTCCAGGTCAGGCAGAGGATTTTGTCCTAAAAGAGAGCAGCACATGCAGGTGGGCAGTGGGGAGATCTGGCTACCGTGTGCTTCCCAGTCTATTGAGAAATGGCAAGGAGGCACAAAGACGTGAGACTGCTTTTGATGCAGCTCCACAGCCCTCAAAAGACTGCATTTGCTTTTTTGACCCTAGCAGACAGAACTCTCCTCAGTCTCAGGGTGCGTCATTGGGGCAACTCTCATTTGCTACAAACTGACACTCAACAAGAAGGACTTCCTGTGAATTCAAACAAACAAACAAAGCAAATTAAGTATACAAATTGCAATTCTCTTCCTTATCTGGTAAAAGTCAAGGGTTTTTTGTTTGTTTGTTTGTTTGTCTGGTTGATTGGTTGGTTGTCTGGTTGGTTGGGTTTTTGTTGTTGTTGTTTTGTTTTTCGAGACAGGGTTTCTCTGTACAACAGCCCTAGCTATCCGGGAACTAGCTCTTGTAGACCAGGTTGGCCTTGAACTCCTTGAACTCGCAGCGATCCACCTGCCTCCACCTCCCTAGTACTGAGATTAAAAGCATGACCACCACAGTCCAGTATTTTTAATTTTTATTTACGAAAATTAATAAAAACTAATTATGAATTTATCACTATTGTGACCACTCTTACCACTATTACTGCAGTATTATCAGTTTTATATTTTAAAAATCTTATCTTTCTTGCACAATTTTAAGTAGGCTACCTCTGAAACCATCCTTTTCTCTACCCTGGCACTTGTGTATGTCAGTGGTCCTGGAGCTTCAGCACACACCAGCAATACCTGGAGGCTTTTGTAGATCACCAGCAGGGCGCAGCTCAGACTGTCTGTCATGGCGATGACAAAACGAGGAAGTATTTTGGCTCATGGCTTCCAAGGTTTTTTTCAGAATTCATTGTGGGACATCATGGAAGAAGGAGAATGGGGCAGAATAGAGCTGTTTGCCTCTCCAGAGACGGAAGTCAAGGCGAAAGGGAACACAGGAAGGGATCAGAACAAGATAAAGTCCTCAAGGAAATGGGTCAATGTCCCAATTCCCCCCAAAGGCCTCACTTTCTTCCCTCAGCACTCCCCGTAATGCAATCCTGTCCTTTATGAGTCTGTCAGGAAAATAATCTATCCTTTGCATCAGTGCCCACTTGATCTAACCATCTCTGGAAATGCGCTTTATAAATCTCCTCAGCAACTCTTAGCCCAGGCAGGTTGACAAGATTAAGCATCACAGCACAAGTGGGAAGGGCTCAAGAATTTGCTCCTTAAGCGAATGCCTGGAAAATCCTGGCGTCCAGGCGCAGAGCGCTGCTTCCACAGTATCCATGGATATGTGCTGCCATTTTTCTCTTCTTTGAAGATTGGCCCTTGTTTTAAAAATGTAAATAAAACAAATCAGAATACTAATTATTACCTAGCTCCTTTGCAGAAGTCCCTGAGGGAAACACGCCCATTCACCAAGAAAATGTCATTGCACAGCCTTATCATAATAAATCTATGCCTTCTGAGTAAACAATCAAATGTATCATCCAGGTCTATGGGAACAGGTAAATAATCAAAGTGGAACATGTCATGAAAGACCTTTTTTAAGAAGACACGTGCACTTGTGTGCCTTCCAGGCTCACTGTGAATGAACTTCTGAGATATCAAACTTTCATAGAGTAAACTATGTTGACAGAAGCCGCTTGTTCATTCCCGGCTGCCCAGACCATGAAATAATCACTTGGAAACTATATTATTTGTAATACTGTTTGGCCAATAGCTTAAGCATATTTTTAGCTAGCCCTGTATCCTAAACTAACCCATCTCCATTAATCTGTGCATCACCATGTGGCTGTGACTTACCGGCAAGGTTCCATCAAGCATTTGGAATATATATATATTCCAGGCTGGCTATATACTGTTATGTCATTGGCTGAAAGCAGCTGTTTTATTAACCAATAAAAGCAGCACATATACAGAAGGACTTCCTATACCAAAAGTAGTTGGTCTTTTGGCTATTTAAAAAAAAATATATAACTATACTGGGTAGAAGGAAGAATCCAGAAGCAACTGTAAGGCTCCATCAGCCTCTGAATTTCATTCAACAGCATGTTAAATCAAAACACACCCGTCCTTCTTGTTTGTATTGTCAATTACATAGCCCATAAATTATACAGAAAGCTGGTTATATGAAATACTTTGAGTTTTTATCAACCATAAAAATAAGCATATGGAACTGTAAAAAAATGTATGAGCACACAAGTCAGTGCATTCCAGAATAAATGCCCCATGAGATTACCATGGGTTAAGAAGTAGAAAAGGCGCACAGGTATGTACAAAGCCTTCCAGAAGTCTCCCCCGGCACATCCATTCCCAGCTATAACATCTCTTGTGGTAGTCACTCTTCTGATTTCCACCACAACTGATTCACTTTATTTATATTTGTTTTGTGTGTTTATGGTGTGGGGGAAACAAACCCAGGGGCTTGCATGGACCAGGCAAGAGCGCTACACTGACTGGCATTGTAAGCCCTCATTCTACTTACATTTGAACTCTTTTGTAACTGCATTTCATAAACATCACACAGTATGCTTACGGAACGTATCCGTTCTGTGGCTGAAACAGTAGTGTTCACTTTTTGGATGATACAGTATTCCACTGATTGACACACTACTAATTTTTTTTTCTTTCTTCTGTTGAAGGGCGTTTGAATTGTTTCCAGTTTGGAGATGCTACAAATAACATGTGTGAACATTCTGGTACATGCCGCACATGCCTTCCCGTACCACCCCTCATGTCACACCGTAGGAGTCCAGAATGTGCCCGGATCAACCTTAGCAAACGCTGTTAAACAGCTGAAAAGCTCTGTGTTACAGTCCATCCCTTCCAACCATGCAGAAAGTGCTGTATGTCCTTCCCACCCAAAGACGTGGTCTTCATCTGTGTTTTTACCCATCAGGTAGATGCGTGTGGCATGCAGTCAATTTCACTTCCATAGCCCTAAGAGCTAAGTGCCCTTTCCTATGTGTGGTCTGTTGAGGAACCTGTTTAAAGGAGTGCTGTTTGGGATTCCTCTTTTGATTTGGTTTGGTTTGCCTGGGTTTTTACTTATGTGTGCATCCCTTATTTACTTTCAGAATTTTAAGCACATCCTAGATATGAATTATATGTTAGTTATGTTTTACTGCTATTCTGTGCTTGCCTTGTTGCCTTTCTGTGGTTATGGTTAAAAGTGAAGAGTTCATCCTAATGTCTATTCTCTTTGTATTTGGTGGCTTGTGTGCGCCATGCCAGTCATCTTTTCCTATCCAGTGTACTTCAAGGCGTTTTCGTCAACAGCCCAATCAAAATTCACTTTGGCTTATGGAGTGACGTAGGGCCAATGTTGGTTGTTTTAACTCTGCTATGTATACAGAACTATTTGTTGAAAAAGTCGGTTTTTTAACCAAATTATGAAGCCACACTTGTGAGGATATCTGTATAACTCTTGGGTTTTGTTTTGTTTTGTTTTTGGAGGGGTTCCAACTTTCCTTAGTCTACTTAACTCCTTTTTCAAGTAGGATATTGCCTTAATTACTCTGATTCTATTGAAAGTGGGTTTTGCTGTTGCTCTTTTGGGTCTTTTACTGTTTTTCTCATTTGCTTGCTTTTGTTGTTGAAATAGGATCTTACTATGCAATCCTGGCTGTCCTGGAACTTACTGTGCAGACCAAGCTGACCTGGGACTCACGAGATCTTCCTGCTTCTACCTTCTGAGGACTGGAATTAAAGGTGTGATGTCACACTGTACATTTTGACACTAGCAGACATCAGCTCTCCCTCTTTGTCCTTCTTCTCTATTGTCATTGGCTACACCCTTTTTATCTCCAGATGCACTTTATCTGCGGACATAAGAAAATATATTTACAGATTATTGTTAGGCATCACTTTGATTAGGTAAATTAGTGGTGGTAGATTCTCCTCCAATAACTATGATGTTACTAGCATTGAGTCATTCACTAGGTTTCTGCTACCAGGCATGGTTTCCTTCTTAATGAATGGATCTTAAGCTCAATTTCAGAGCGTCGGTTCACACCAAAGTGTGTGTGTCATGACTGCACCTGCAGAGTTATGTGTCATGATGGTCCTTGCTGTGGTTTATAGGTGCTACAGCTAGGTAGACTGTTGGTTGCCTCTCCTCTAGAAGCATAAATAGAGACTTCTGGTACCATGAAAGCTAGCCCTCAGGAAGGGGACTTTATGTCAATTCTAAGACAAGTGTCTCTGGGACCTGTTTCTGGAGTGCATGGTGTTCTCGGCACTAGGGGCCTGCCTTCCACTTCTGGGGGATAACAAGAGTAACCGCAATAGGGCTGCACGTGCTCAGAGTCTTTCATATTTAGCGCTGGGGTTTTTGTTAGATGGTGTTTGGCTCTTGAAAAGAGAACCATTGGTCCAGATGAGAAGTTTATTCAAACTGTATATGTATTTTATATAATAAGTTACATCTATTACAGGTTTCATTATTATCATCATAATATAGTTGTGACTATTATCTCTTGTGGCATTTTCAGCCATTTATATTATTTTTACAAACCTCTTCCTTTTCCTGCATTTATGTCCCTCCCCTTTTTAAGAAGTCCCCCTTTCCCATTTCTCCTGTCAAATAATTGTGTTCTGCTAGTCCTGTTTACTTGCCTCCCAGCTTCTTCTTTATTTACCTTCCTGCCTCTCCCTGAAGAGCTCCCCTTCTGCAGTTTCTCTGATCATATCCCTCCTACTCTGCTGTTCCCCTCTGAAGACTTGGAGCTAGGAGCCGTCGATAAGAGAGAGCATGCAACAGTTGTCTTTCTGGTCCTGGTAACCTCACCCATTATGATCTTTTCTACTTCAGTTCATTTCCTTTAAGGTTCATGATTTCATTTTTCTTACTGCTGAGTAGTGTCCCACCATGTATACAAGCCACCTTTTCATTCTCCTCTCTTGGATGTAAGACATCTCTGTTCCCTAGCTACTGTGAACAGTGAAAACCAGCATGGCTGACCAAAGGCTGTGGAGTAGGACACTGAGTCCTTTAGGGACATGCCACAGGCTGGTAGAGCTGGGTCATATGGTAGATTTATTTTTTTAACTCTTTGAAAATTCTCAACACTGATCTCTATAGCGGCTGCACCAGTTTGCAACTCTACCCGCAGTGATGGGGGCCCCCTCTCCCCACATCCCCTCCAGTGTTTGTGGTCAGTTGTTCCATTGAACATTTGCCATTCATCTGGAGTTAGATCTCAAAGCTGTGTTGATTTGCATTTTCTTAATTGCTAGGGGTGATGAATATTTTTTTAAAAGAATTCCTTAGCTTTCCTTCCCCCTTCCTTTCTTTCTTTCCTTCTTTTTTTTTTTTTTGAGAACACTCCAAATAAATACAGATCCCTTCACATTCTTCTACACGCAGCCATCCTGTTTGACCAGCACCATTTGTTGAAGATATTGTTGTTAGACCTCCCTCAGACCCTTTTGGCTTTTGGGGTCTCCATTGAGAAGTGAGGCTACTCTAATGGCCTGCATTTATATGTGACTTGGCCTTTCGCCGTTTTTAATAGCCTCTCATTGTTCTGCATGTTTAAGGTTTGGTTGTGAAGTCTTGTGTGTGTTGCTTTTCTGGCTCTGTCTGTTTGGTGTTCCGTATGTGTCTTGTAGCTTGACAAGCATTTTTTTTTTGTTTTGTTTGGGGAAATTTTCTCTTGGTTTTTATGTCTTTTTGAGAAAGAACATTTCTGTTATTGAGCTATCCGTTTCTTCTACTGTGTTTTCAAGACTTGAAATCTCTCTTTCATGTCTTTTAATCTGAGGTTTGTATTTCCAGCTTTATTTCAGTTTGGGTTTTCTTTAGTGGTTCTGCTTTTTTATTAAATTCTACTTTAATATATTTTATTGTTTTCCTTATTTCATTCAGTTGTTTGTGTTTTCATTAAGGTAGTTGTTCATATCATATATTCTTTAAGGTCTTTTAACATATTCATAATTGCTATTTTGAAGTCCTTGTCTTGTGGTTTGGCTAAATTGATTACCTTGGGGCCAAACACAACAGGTTTCTGGTTCCCGGAGGAGGCACATTGCCCTATTGTTTCATGTTGTGTTTCTGTTCTGTGATCTAGGCATGTGGAACTATGGCAGTCAATGGTGAAGATATCTGGTCTCATCTCTTAGGTAAGGATTCTGTTCTTTGGTTGCTGTCACCCTCCCTGGATCCTAGGGTGTGTGTGTGTGTGTGTGTGTGTGTGTGTGGTCCCAGGTTGTGACTTGTCTCCAGATCTGTGTGGAGTCCCAAGGGAGTGGAGATGGGCTAGAAGGAAAGGCTGAAGCAGGTACAGGAGAACAAGTAGGGAGACCGTGGGTCTGAACCAAAAGACTAGGTCTTCAGGGGAATGAGGTGGGTTACAAGGAGGGGCCCTTATGGGCATACAATAGGACTAAGTCTAGAGAGACCACAATTGAGGATAAGAAGAGGGATGAATGTCCCCTCCCTGAGTCCCACCCTTGTGTGGCACATATGAGTCCTTGTGAGGTACAGATTCTGTGGGTCAGTAGGGTTACAAAGAAATCGAGATGGAGTGAAGGCCCACCATGTGAAACGGGTTTACTGGGATAATTTATGCTGGTTAGCTTGGAAATTAGCAGTGATTAAGAAGAGGCCAGCATTACTGTGGTAAAAATCTTCTGGGAAGTATTTCCTCAGGGCCAGCACACAGAAGCTGTGTTCCAGAGGTGACCAAAGTTGTCATGCTGACAGCCAGACTTGGAACTATGTAAGTTTCCCATGTGATACTGGTTTTGAAGACATGAAGGAGTCATGGAGAACAGCTGAGGCTTGTCACTGTGAGATGCCAGGAGAGGCCAGTGGTGGAGGTGCAACCTTAATACCAGTGAAAACTCCAAGATAGTTGGGATTTGGCACCATGTGGCAGGGTTAGAGTCCCTGAAGTGAGGTCAGGAGAGGCTATTGGCAAAGGAGCTGTGTGGCATAGTTATAGCGAAGGCTCCAGCATATGGGGGATTCCAGCACCGTGGGATAATGCCAAGGGTGGGAGAAATCATGGAACAGAGCTGACCTGCACCTAGGAGACAAGCTGCATGTTCCATGTCTGGCTCTCCAAGCCCTAAGGAGGAGTGCAGAATACCAGAAGTCAGACACTGGGCTTTGACACCGATTTTGCTTTGATCTCTTTCTGACTATTCTTTCCTCTTGAAGTGACAAAGCATTTAAGCTGATGGGCTTTTTTTTCTTTACAGAAACTCAAAGTTATGACTTTGTATATTTTAGAGAGATTTGGGAGTTTTAGAGAGAATTTGGGTATTTAAAGAGACAACTTTTGGAGTGTTTGACTTTTTTAAGAGTAAAGACTTTTTAAAATGGGATTGTTTTCTATTGTGGTAATATTACTGTGAGACCATCTTGGGGATGAACAAGAGAGGAAAGGTCATGGCTAACAGTAATGTGTCTGTGTGTCAAGCTGACAAGAAATTAATTGTGCTCTCTGGCTTTATACCAGCTTGACACAGTTGCAAGAAAGAACCTCAGTGGAGAACATGTCCTCACCAGACTGGCCTGTGACAATTGGACATTTTCTTGATTGATGATCAGTGTGGGAGGGCTAGTTCCCTGTAGAGTGTAGCCCCTGCCCTGGGATGCTGGGGTCCTATAAGAAAGCAGGATGAGTAAGCTATGGAGAGCAAGCCAGTAAGCAACACTCCTCCATGGCCTCTGCTTCAGTTCCTGCCTCTCGGTTCCTGCCTTCAGTTTCTGCCCTGACTTCCCTCAGGGACAGCATATATGGCCTGAGAGTAGTAAGCTGAAATAAACCCATCCTCCTCAAATAGCTTTGGTTATGATGTTTGTCATAGAAACTCCAATTATGACTTCTCTTTTCAACTTGATTCGTCTATGTGTAAGATGTTCCTTTGAGCTTTGGATTCAGATGTTGAGTTTTCCAGTTCCATCTTTACCTCAGTTCAGTTTTCCTTACTATTCTCATCTCTTCACTGAGTTCTAGTTTCAAATCCTCAGTAGTTCAGCTGTTTATTGGTATTTTCCTGGCCATCACTCAAGCATTTATTATTAACCTCTTGAAGTTTGATGCAGTGTTTGTTTGTTTCTTCTTTAAACACTTTGAATTCTGTCATAAGGTTTATCATTTTTCTTTAAATTCTGCATTCTGGGGTGCATCTAAGTAGTTCTCCTTAGAGAACATTTCCATAGGACCAGTGGGCTCAGAGGGTCATTCATGTTCGTTTCTCTTCTTTGGCTGTATTTCTGATGTGACCTGGTTTGCCTTAGACTGGACCCAACCAGGAGCTGCATGGCAAGAGCTAGGCCGGGTAAAGCTGGCACATGACTATTCCCTTGAATCAGGCAAAGATGGCTTCCAAACCATGGAAGTGGAGCTAGGCCTGTGTGCTGTGGAATATTACTTTAACTGTGTAAAGTTGTGTTGCATTTGTTTATGCTGCATTTGCTTAATGAGGTAAGGATGTGTTACATTTGTTTGTGATGCATTTTTTAAAATTATGTGCAGATGTGTTGCATTTGTTTCACCTTGCCTGCCTAAGGCACCCAATTGGCCTAATAAAAAACAGAATGGCCAATAGCTAGACAGAGAGGGGTATGTGGGACTGGTGACAGAGAGAAAATAAGTGGGGAAAGAAATCTAGGCTTGAAAGAGAGAAAAGGTGCAGAGAATAAGGGAGAAAGAGAAGGGCATGCCTGGGGCCAGACGCCAGGCAGATGCCAGCTGGTCAGACACTGGAAGAAGCAGGAAAATAAGATGATAAATAGATAGATGGATGGATGGATGGATAGATAGATAGATAGACAGACAGACAGAAAGAGAGATAGATGATGGATTGATGGGAAGGAAGGAGGGACGGAAGGAAGGAAGGAAGGAAGGAAGGAAGCAAGGAAGGAAGGAAGGAGAAATTAAGAAAGGTAAGAAGCCCTGAGGCAAAATGTAGATAAAGAGAAACAGCTAAGGATGAGCACTGTAACTAATAAGTCTCTGTGTCATGATTTGGGAGTTGGTTGGTGACCCAAAACAGAACCTGTTACATCTGTGAGTGTGAATATGGCAGCATTTGGGAGAAAGATGGGAGAGGGAGGAAATGCTTCCCAGGTAAAAGTTACTCCCAAACAAAGTGGACTTGCAAGACCTAGGCCTGCGGATGTGAAGGTGTCATCTCTTCATTCATTAGTTTAATAATAAAATATGATCCAGCCATTAGCATCTATGAGAAGCTGTTCTGAATTTGCTTTCCAAAAGAAAAGGGTGACTACCTAAAATTGAAAGGACAAAGGCTCACTATCAACAGGTCAATCTCCCTCTTATTTTGGCCGCAGACTGTAGATTCACCCACTCATTTTCAGTCATGTTTCAGTCCGTCACCCCTAGAGCTCAGTGTGTGAGCAGGCCTTACTCAGTAGTTAGGGTCCCTTTGTAGCCACGATTCTGAACAAATACTTAACAGCTATAAGTTAGGCTGTGTCATTGGCTTGGAGCATTTGAATATTATTTTTTCTGTTGTATTAAATATCTAGCCCGATCTAATTTTTTTATTTTCTATTTGTTTCTGATGTAATTACACAGTAAGACAGTTGGGCAAAATGGTAAAAGGAAGACCATAGAACAAGGGCACTGATTTAAAAAAAAAATCTTTAAAAAAAAAAATAGTGCTCAAAGAGGAGACACTGGCAACTGTCACAAGCTGACTGGCATCAGTGAGAAAGCTCTTGATGGCCCATGGGAAGCTTATAATGACTTCTGGGTTCCCTTCCATTATCCATGCCTAAATAACCCACATTTCATGAGCATGCTTCTTAGTCGTCCTTCTAAACCCCATGGAAACCAGGCTGGATGGTTTCACTTTCATTACATGGCATGGTGGAAAAGTGGGTTTCTAACTGACGCCGCTAGTCTAAGGCAGCCCTCACAGTGGGCCCGGGACAGAACTGCATGGAAGTGCATAGGGTCCTCACACACTGTGCCTCTCCAGTCTTGTCCACCCTTCCTGTGGCCTCATGCCTAGTGTGCCCTGCTGAATAATCCTTTAAAACTATGAGACTTGACAGCTAGGCTGAAATAAACTTTCATTTCCTTGGAATGTAACACCAGGGTTCCGTTCAGATGGGCTTACATGGATCAGCAGTTTCTCCTCTTCTTGACAGGAAGTCCACACAAATCTACTAAATTGGATGTGGTGAGGTGCACGGGCACATGCACGTGCAATGCAATCAAACGGGAAGACGGGGAGTGTGCCTGGTAAACACAAGACTCTCCAGATAAGAAACAGAAATGATGCAGCGATGAAGCTGCCGGTAGGGCTGTGCTCACAAGAGCGGCACGGCACAAAGCGGCAGGGCACACTCTGCCAGAATGTGGAAACGCTTGAACCAGCGAAGGTGTGAAGATGCTGAAGTGGAATTTCAAACTTAATTACAGCTAACATTTTCTTCTCGCTTTCTCTCCTCTGCGAACAAGTCGGTGCTCCTCTTTCATTTCAGTAGAAATTCACGATGGAGACTGATTAGAGGAATGGACGGAACCTGTCTGTTCTAGTGTGCCCCACTGGGGAGAGAGCGTCTCCAGAACAGTGTGATAGGTGTGCAGGGCCCTCCTCACCACTCATTCAGAGCTCTTCTTCTAGAGACACCACAGGTCCCCAATGCAGGGCATCTGTCCTGGGTGCCCTTGTCATCCTTTGCCCTGATCACCCTTGACCTGCTGAGGTGCTCATTCTCTCAAGCTGTCAGAGCAGTGCCTGGCATCTTGGCCTCAGAATCTTGGCTTGACTTCTTTGCCCGGAATTCCTTCCCTGTCCTTCTCCATCTGTTCAATTTCTTGGATATTTTGCAGCTCAGCTTTTCCCAACTTTGTCAACAGAGAGGATCTTCCTCCTTTTCTTCAGTCAAAATTTAAAATCCAATGGAAGGACGCTGAGTGGCTTTAATTAGATTGCATGCTCATATGTGTACCCATGTAAGAGACTGATAGCTTTGCAGGTCTTGCTAGGGTGATGAACTTGGAGGACACAATGAAAAGAACTCTTTAAAGAATCTTCTAACAGGAGATTTCCAGAAGGAAGATATGATTCGCCTAAAACCAGGTTTCCTATATCTGTTTAGTTTCTCTTCTGTTCAAAGTATGGCCTTCATGTGCATGCATAGGTCATATACATACACGGGTCATATAAATACACAGGTCATTACATGCACAGATCATATAAATATACAGATCATGTACATGCACAGATCATGTTGACTTTCCCAGCCTCCCTGTCATCTATTTAGTGAGCTGGTCTTTAAGGACCCTTGAATGTCTAGAATTTCATGTTTCTTAGTTTTTCCACCTAAAGTGTTTCTAGAGCATTGTATACTAACCTCTCCTTTCTCTGAATCTTACTCAGTATTGCTATCACAGTTTTCACCAGTGTTATGAAGAACAAGGCTTGCGTTGTGCTTGGTAATTATCTTGAGTTGACTACAGTGTTACTTTAGGATATTAAGGGTGTCAAATGTGTGTGATTTCTAAAAGAACATGGCAACTTTTTATGGAGTCTCTCTTGAATTATTACCATAGTGGGACAGACATAGGAGAAATTTCCCCTCAACCAAGGAAAAGTGAAGCTGGACTGTCTATGAGCTGAACAGGCATATTGCGAATGACAGGATTATGAAAGCGACTAAGGAGCCTTCCTGGGAAGATAAAGCCAGGCTGTAAGAAAGAAGAAATGGTATCAAAAAAGCTATTACCAGTGTGTTACAATGGAGTTTTTTTCTAAAGCATGTACAAAAAAATAAAAAATGAAATGTTACATAAAAATAAATTCTTTTGACCATATTTCAACAGTTTCTGCTAATAATCTTCTATAGTTGCTGGCAGAGTAACTCACATGCCATTGAACAAACCTGACAAGGCTCCATTTCAGAAAAAAATAAAAGCTTCTTAATGCGACAAGGTTGCCCCGCTGGCAGCAGGTCCTGGAGCAGATGCCGCCTTTCCCATCCAGAGTGTCTGAAGTGCAGAGGCATCAAGCTGGGCCCAGGGACCAACACCACTAACAGGCTTAGGCAGAGAAAACCGAACAGGGCAGAAAGCAGCCAGTGGGTACTGCAGGCAACAGATGAAATCGGGAAACGGGTGCCAAGTGCTCCTAAGAATTCACCAGAAGAGCAGAGCAAAACAGCCATCAAATGCACAGTAAAAGCCAACCTGACTGCAGCGAAGGAACATGAAGTGCAAGGCGAAAAGAATCCTTATGTACCAAGTAAGATCGATGAGCAGAGAGCCCCACTCTGGAGGGCCATTGAACAACAGAGAAAAGCAGTCTACGATCTGTCTGAGTCTTTAAGTTCTGTGAAAAAGCATTCTTAGTTACTTGTCTAACTATGAAACAAAACACCAAGGCGGTTTAAAGAAGCTATGGTGTGGGGCGGGGGGGCGCGTTGGCTCACACTTTGAGCATACATCATGGCAGAAGTGTCATGTTGGCTGGAGCATGGGCAGTTGGGAAACTGAGACATGAGTGCTGGTGTTCATTTCATTTCCTACCCTTTCCTTAACCTGGGACACCCATCTGCAGTGCTCCCCACAGCCACGAGGAGCCTTATGACATCAAATGCTGCCGGTGGGGCTGCTGTGACAGAGGCTTCTGGGTTTGTTTGTTTTGTTTTTGTTCTTGTTTTTTTTTTTACTGTGATTATATGAATTTTTCTGGAAAGAAGAAAATTAAAAAGTTTCTCCTGGCAGCAGGAATACAAACCATGAAACAAGATGACATGGGTAGAAACTGGTACTCAGTCTAGACAAATGTCAATGATTTAAACCACAAATTAATAACAAGAAATTCAAAGGCTGAATTATAAAGTAAATTCTAAGCAGATGATTCTCGTTAACACATGCACTCACATACACACACTGAAAAATGATGCTGAAATTCTAATATATATATATATATATATATATATATGAACTGTTTTATAGCAAGCAAAATAAAGACAGAAACAGTGTATGGTGGAAAGAACTCCCTGATAATGATCCAGAACTTATAAAACAAGCTGCTTTTGAAAGAGAAGTATTATAAGGAACAACTGTCCTGGATGCTCTGATGAACTGCTCCGGCCTCTGCTGGGTGAAGTGGAGATGAGGTAAAGGCGGTAAGGCTTTGGTTGTCTACACGCCTGACTTAGTAGACATATAATGCCTAATCTATGGACTGCACCTCTTTCCTTTTTTGTTTTCAACTGACAATCACATATCTCATACCGCTGCACATAGGCTACAACACACCTTTCATAGATTAACATTATCTAAAGACTAAATTGAGACGATTAACAATTTGCCACCTCACATACTGTATGTGTGTGTGTGTAGTAAACATTTAAAGTCTTCACTTTTAGTAATTCTGAAACATTTCATTCTTTTGTTCTGACTGTGCATGATCGCTTAACCCCAAGATGACTAAAATACAATATCTAATTCAAAAAGTAGACCTGTAAACCCCTAGGTCCCTAGAAGTCAGATGGGGCACTTGGTTAGAGAGCACAGGCCCTCAGAGTAAGCAGCCCTAATGCTTATGACATCAAATGCCACTGCGTAGAGGACGGCAGAGACATCCTGTTCAGGACCCGCTCCTCCACTGGAAGAGCCCTATTAGACATCTCAAAAGCATGGACTTCTTCACTTTACCTCTCTGGGATGAAACTGTCCTGCAGCTGAGTGACCACTCTGTTCCTTAGTAGGCATCTTCCTTGAACCACCATTGAACCTGATGCCTCTCAGTCGACTCTGACTCCTCCATCCCATGAAGCCTGACACTGTATCCAGTAACCAAGGCAGAAGGCACCACTCCCCAAGAGTCTGGGCATGTTTTTTTAATGTCATAAGTAACTGCTGAGTCAAATTTAAGAAGCCACTCTTCAGAACTTGGGGATGAGGCTGTGCTCAGCACATCCAAGGTTAAAGATGTGTTCTCTGTTTCCCTCATTTCCATTTTAAATTTGGGTATTTTAATACAATTCACTTAGTGGGTGTGATTTGGCCTCGGTCATCCCATTGTCTAACACTTGTCCACAGTGGTTCTGCTCAGCCATAAGCCTTAACCAGATGTTTGCAGCTGGCTGCAGCGATGACTGGGTAGGATCTGGGGCTGAAGGGCACTCCCTCAATATAACCCCTTCCTCTGCACAAGGATTTCTTAGCTGCTTGTACGGTTGAGCTGACAACAGCAGTGATAACAGATGGGACAGCAGGGAGTACTGTCCAGCTGTGGCTTCCTGAGGTCGGGGCTGTGTAAACCCAAGAGCTCCTCTCTGACTGGACACGTGAGGCACAGGGGAAGCGGCTCTCGGGGCTGGACCAGTCTGATAACTGTGGAAGTCAGCTGTGGGCTTTGGCCACCCGTTGACAAACATAACAGACCTGTAATGAAAATCAGTGGGTACAATGATAAGCAAGTTTCAAACGAGGAGTTTCAAAATCAAAATCCGACTAACACTTACACACTCCGTCGACGGCAATAATCTCAGCATCAGACATGGCCAGATTTCCCCCGTGCATTTCGGAATGAGAAAAGGCTTCTGCTTGTGTGATATCGGAGGCCTCCATGCTTCCCTGGAGTCTGCCGAAAGGGGCGGCTAGTCCGATTACCATAGCGATCCCAGCAAGAGGGCCCGGAATCCCAAAAGCTCCCCATGTGGAAAGAGTTCAGCTGGGGGTTTAGCTCCACTCTGTTGAGAACCGGCTCTGGTGTGACTCTGAGATCACAGAGCCAGAAAAGCTGAGCCCCAGCCTTAAAACATGACCTGCCCACAAGTCCTAGGCAAATGTCAGAAGCAAAAATAGGTAGCAGTACCTACAGCGATTCTTACAACATGCCTGGCCTCCGTGCCTCAGTGAAAACCTACCGGATGTGTTCTCCAAACACGTTGCCCAGATCCTGTGCTTCCGAAGGCTGTTTAGCTCCTGAGTACTGCCGTCTGACATCATGGCCTCTTTACAAACACGCTTTCTAATTCGGCAGTCCTCACCAGGAGACTGTGTGACTTTGCCCTGGTTTCTGTCTTTTACCCATGATACCTCTGGTCCCATGAAGAGTGAATCTATTCCCACGTCTCCCTGGAAGACCGGCCTTCACAGCCATTCCCATTTTTTTCTTCCACCCACTGAGCTAGTGGCTCACATAGTTTAGAGACTGGCAGGGTTCAAGACTTTGATATTGGAATATCTTTTCTTCCAAAAGCCAATTGGCTAATTCAAGAACACTGCAGGCCTGAGGCTGCAGGATTCTATGTTTATTTGCTGAAGGATAATGTACATAGCTTTTCTTTTCAACTCTTGGGATGGCAGAAACTGGTTTATGGCTTCTTCAGCTAAAAAAAAGCATGTTACAAAGTGACGATTGCTGAATTAACTTTTACTGTATCCTCACATATTCTCATGGTATCGAAAAAATATCATCCTGAAAAGCATGGCATCTCCACACGGTCAAAGGGTACCTCCACATGGCTTTGCCCCCTACAGCTCGTTTGGGAATAGTACCGGGTGCGAGCGCGAGCCCGCGCAAATGACTTGACTCTTGTCCTGCGCGCGTGCACAAATGACTTGACTTTTGTCCTGTCCCTGTGAGGCTGCTCTGTGATGAAAACTGCGGCAACCCCCGTGATTAGCTTGCTCACTGTTTGGACAGCTTTGTTAAGGTTGAGTTTGTGCCAACCATTGTAAAGGTACAATTCAATGCTGATGCTGTTTTCAGCGTGGTCAGCCAGTGCTACAGCCGTCAGGACAGTCCAGTGTTTAGGCTTTTCTGTGTGTGTGTGTGTGTGTGTGTGTGTGTGTGTGTGTGTGTGTGTGTGTGTGTGTGTTACGGTGTACATGTGGAGGTCAGAGAACAGCTTCTCCTTTTCCATCCCGTGAGTACTAGGGGTTGAACTCTTGTCACTGGGCCTAGTGGCAAGCACCTCTACCCACTGAGCCATTATACCAGCCCATGACAATCATTTTTTTTTTAACATTTCGATGAACTTCCCCAGATGCCTCCATTCAACTTGCAGGAACTCCTGCTCGGTCCTCAGCAGGAGCTTCTGGCTTGTTCTATGGTCACCCACCTTGATGAGCATACTGTATAAGTAGAAACCAACAATTGTCTTTCATGCTGGATGCTTTTACTTGCTATACTGTTAATAAAGTCATGCAAGTGCGTTAAAAAAAATCATGGGGATTGCTCTCATCATCAAGAGAAAAGAAAAAGTAAATCCCCACAGACTTTGTTCAAAGTGATAACATATAAATGAAGCTGACATTTGCTCACAGAACTGGTTCATCCTCACTGTAGCATGTATCTGCGTTTTGTCACCTTTTGTTGCAAAATAGTATCTAATTTTATAGCTATACCATAGTTTTGTATACATTTGCCAATCCATAAATGTCTAGGGTCCTTTCCATTTGGGCTGTTATAATGAGGCCATAGATGTTCATTTGCAAGTTTTCAAACAGCTCTTTTAATTGTTAATTGGCCTCAAATATAAGATTTGGTTTTCCGAGTATCAATTTTATTTAGCTACTCTTGAATTTCCAACTTAGTATCTGTGTGGCACAAGGAGCTGCACAGTCAGAAAGCCCCACAGGTGCTGCGTCTTCACTGAGCACCCAGAGAAACAGACCCAGCAGGCAGCAGGCACTGCAGTGCTTAGCTGGGGAAGTTGGCTCATGCAATGGTAGGAGCTGTCCGCAGGGCAGAAACCCAGAGACTGCAATTCGGAAGGTCCTGAGTGTGGGCCACCGCTGCCTTCCAAAATGAGGATTTCTTCCGTCTGTGACCAAGGTCCTGAGCCTAACAAGGTCTGCTGGCAGATTCAGCCAAGCCTCCCAAAACTGTCCCCGGCAAGCTCTTGTCCTTTTCAGTCTGTCTCAGCAGTGTTTAATCTTTCTACGTGTGAAGATTCTCAACCCCTAGGTTTGTCTTCACGTCTTCCTCTGTCCATTTTTGTTATTTGTGTTCTCTGGTAGCCTTGAATCTGCCTTGTCTAGTTGATTGGCAGATGGGACTTAGACTACAGCAACCTTCTCTGTCAGCCTACTCATCTTTCGAAGACTTGGCACCTGGTTTCATTGTTGTCTTTTCTGTCGCTCATCTGGTTCTGTTCTTTGTGATTTGCTCTGCAAGTTTGGTACCAGGCTATTCTCTTCTAGAATTTGAAGTTGGGAGTCCAGGCTAGCCCTTAGGCCTCTCTCACTTCCTACCAGGCTTTGGCCCCTCCTGATCAATTTGGAATACTTTTCTTCTCTGGAACATGGGTTTTTCCAAATTACGCTCTTTTAAATTGTCTGGATTTTTGCCAAGCATCTTCTATTGTGACACTTTAATTCTCTAATTTAATTCTAGCTCAGATTACGATCTAACTCAGAGAATGGGGTGTGCATTTGGAAAGACCACACATTCTGCAGTCTTTAGATGAATCGTCTATAACAGGCCAGGTTGACTCAGAGTCAACGTTGTTGAAACCTTACATATTCCTGTTGGCTTGTCTGATTCTTCTGTTGTTTAATGTGAGCAGATGATTCAAATCATCAGTGGCACTGTTCAATTGCCTAGTCTTCTGACTTCGAGTACTTTGAGGTCCAAATGTGGAATAAATCCACATCTTAGTTATTAAACCTTTGTGAACTTGTGAGAACTATGAGGTAACCCTTTACTCTTCAGTAACTGTGCTTATTAGATATTGTAGCCACTCAGGTCTCTCAGAGTGTCTTTTCTCACAGTATCTTTTCAATCTTCTGTTCAATTTTAACTATTTGCCTCTTGGAATCTACAGTGTACCCATATTACAGCATAATAGTTGTACTTTTCTTCTTCAGTTTCACAACTCCTCCTTCTGAGAAGGATGTTCAGTTAGTTCAGGCGGCTGTAATTTCAGACACCATGGTATTCACCACACCGTTTTGCTATTTAGTTTCTATTCTTCGTTTTCTAGGTTATTAAAATGTTTCTATTATGTGGAAGTATTTAGTAATGCTTTGTTTTTTTATTCATATTTTCATTTTGCATCCCAGCCACAGCCTCCTGCCATCCTTCTTCCCTCCCAGCCGCCTCCCCCATTCTTCCTCTCATTTCTATTTTTCTTAATTATTTTGTCCCTTGTCTCTTCCTGTCTATCATCTTTTGTGTTGAGTGAGTGTTTAAATATCTGTCCAAGATAAGTCTTTCTGATCTGCATCTAGACAAAGAGAGGTAAATGCCAATTTTTAAAAGTTTAGTTTATAAAAGAAAAAAAACTGATAAATTGTACTTCAACAAAACAAATCTTTTGCTTTGTGGAATTATTGATAGGAAAATGATAAACATGAATTACAGACTCCTCCCAGTCTGTATTATCTCTCAAATATTTTCAAATGACACACTTAAAAATAAATTTTGTATCTGGAACATGCAAAAATACTTTAGAACTCAATCATAAAAAAAATCCAATTAGAAAATTAGCAAAAGATATGAGCAGAAATTTCCCCAAAGAAGACACTCGGGCAAGCACACGAAGGGAGTGCCCATGCAGCCAGCACAGAGCACAGAGGCAGGCAACAGCTGTATGCCACCAGGTGCCCATCAGGACAACACTGAAAATGGCAGTGGTGCAAATGCTGTTGGAAACATAGATAAAACTGTCACTAGGAGAGCAGTCTTCCTTTACAAAACTATGTGTGCATTTGCCCAATATATAGCTAGTTCCACTACCTTATCCCAGAAAAAGGGAAATTTATGTTCATAGAAAAATATGTACATCAACTTGAACACATTGGCACAGGAGACCACGTTGTAAGTAAAACCCCAGTAGCACAGACACTGAGAGAAACAATTAATAAATGGGACCTCCTGAAACTGAAAAGCTTCTGTAAAGCAAAGGACATGGTCAACAAGACCAAAGGACAGCCTACAGAATGGGAAAAGATCTTCACTAACCCCACATCAGACAAAGGGCTGA
>JAQHUG010000092.1:3381938-3413614 GCA_028555095.1 Dicrostonyx torquatus
TATGCATATTATTGTGTTTTCTTTGAATTTTCTGACTGTGAATCAGCTAAGAAAAGAGAGATATTTCATTGTACAGGCTGCTAAGCTAAACCAACATATATATTTTAAAGGTATCTTGACTTCAAAATTTGGGTCCATGAAATTGTTGCTTTGGAAAAGAGGTTCTGCTTTTGTTTCCACAGAGGACAGAAAGCTGTGAATTACTTACCAGCTAATATGGTTTGATCAAACAAGACCCTCTGAAGCCCAGATGGTCCATCCCTAACAGCTTCAGGACTCCTAACTGAGATGGACCTACCTACCACATAGATACCCTTTGAAAGACCTTATTAACAGTGCCTCAAACAGCAGGAAGTAGCCTAGAAAACAACACCTAAATTCCCTAAATGATTGTTTATAAATGTTTGTTTACATTGAAAGGGGGATGTGACATAGAGATGGATACTTTGCATTGGTATGCATCTTGATCTATTGATACAGATTTAAGATCAATTTTGTTATATGTTTATTTCTACTCTTGTTTAAGGTATTATGTTTATACAGCTCATTTAAAATGTAATATATAATTAAAATTATAAATTAATAGATATTTATCTATAATAGTCAAGCTTGTGGTCATGTTAGTGAGGCTTTCTAGATGTACAGAAATATATTTCAAATAGGTAGGTTCTTCAAACCTTTCAAAGACTTATAGAACATGGCATTTAAAATGTTTTAAGAACGTAAGACTTTTCTCAACAATGAGACATATCTGTTTCTGGCAGCACCAGTTAGTTCAGGGAGGTTGATAGGCATTGAAGAAACTCCTTATGGAATTTGCCTTCAATGTAACAAGGATAGCCATTTGAGCAAGAAACAGCTCTTGCCTGGACTGCTTGATGGTATGCTGTATGAACTGAACATGCAGGATCTACAGAAAAGTGACTGCTGAACATTCCAAAAGACAAGATGATGCTTCAGTGTTCCTGCTTCACAGACGAAACTGCCACACATTCTAAAGGATACAGAAGAAAGTGACTGAAAAACTGCTAATAGAGGCAAACAGTCTTCAAATTTCCTGCGTCATGGAAAAGTCTGCTGGATACTGTGGGCCTGTGGGCTGAAGAGGCCCAATGTTACAGAAGAACTTTGTGTGATTGTTCAGGCAGCAAGATGACTCTGTCAATTCTAGAGTTTTGGAAGTTGCTTTCAATGCACTTCCTATTTACTTAGGTAATATATCTTTCTGGGGTCTCTGGTGGAGTTGAAGACAAATAGTTATAATTTTCCTTAGTTATAATAAAAGATAAATTAGATGTGAAACTTTCCAGATAAAAATAGGTTAGATATTATAAGTGTAATTCCTGCTTGGTATATGTTATGTTTTGTGAAATTTATGAATTTAGACATAAAAGGGAAGATGATGTGGCATTCCCTTGTATGCTATGAATATGTTTTATTACCATTGGTTATTAAAGAAGCTGTTTCAGCCAATGACTTAGTAGAGTAAAGCCAGGCAAGAAATTTGAACAGAGATATAGAGAGAAAGTAGGTAGAGTCACTAACTCTTACATCTTAAATTAACCCATTTCTATTAATCTATGTATTAGAACTAGGCTATGGCTTACTGGTAAGGATCCAGCATCTTTCTCCTTCACCAGCTATGTGGCATCTCTCTGACTACACCTTCTCTCCTCCTCTATCTCTGTTTGGATTCCCTGCCTTGCTATATTCTGTCCTGCAATAGGCCAAAACAGCTTCTCTATTAACCAATGATAATAAGACATATTCGCAACATACAGAGGGGAATCCCACTTCAAGCTCTCATGTATCTAGTGTCCTTTTCAGACTTCCATGGGTACTGCACATAAGTACTTATATATGTATGTATATAAATGTGGGCACAACATTAATACACATAAAAATTAACTTTTAAAAAGAACTCTCATAAGCCAGCTTTGGGATCAGAACAGAATTCATTTCCTCTCTAAGGATTTCCTTTATAGACTCTGCTGAAGACATAAAACTCTAGCACATTCTCATGCTTTTCAGTGTTTCAAATCATGAAAAAAAGAAATATCTCTTCCCTGAAAAAGGGCTGCAGGGCCTCCAACTTCCCCTATTTCTAGCAAGATGCAGCATATGCTAACAACATAGGACACAGTCATGGTTCCCAGCAGCATGGAGCATCCCTTGCCTGGACTAACAGCTCCTGGACCACGGTGCCACATCCTGCAGATCAGCAGCAATAGCACAGGAAGCTGCTATCCAAAGCATGCTCACATGTTGGCTCTAATACCCTCCTTCTATGGCTTGAGGAGCTCTGAAGACATAACCTCACCCAATCATGATTGCCTAGTATTAGCATTAACATATGGTGAGAGCAAAATAGCAAAATAGTTGTGCCACCCCGACTGATGTGTTCAAACCCTAGCTCCTCCTATCTGTGAGTGTACCTTTATTTAAAATAGACTCTTTGCAGGGCAATCAAGTGAAGGCTCTCCAGATGAGAAGAGCCTGGATTTACGGGGACCCCAAAACAAATGACTGGTGCCTTAAAAGCAAAGGGACTTTGTGGCAGTAAGACACCTAGAAGGCCATATGAAGAAAAGAACAGAAACTGAGTGATGTAGCCACAAGCCAGGATGGCCAGAGAAGATGCCTCTCCCTTAGAGCCTTGAAAGGAGCCAACCCGACCAAAATCTTGAGTTCCTGAAACTGTGAGAAAATAAATGCCTATGGTTTTAAGTTGTCAAGCTGGTGGTAATTTGCTGCGGCAGCCATAGGAAACTAGTCACTGCTATAAGCTCTTGGAAACAAGGCTAAATCTGAAATTTTATTCAAGAAATGTAACTATGATGTTAGTTGTATTATTACACTTGTACAGTGAAATTTGAAAGTTAATAGTTATAGTCCAAGAAAAATCATTTTTCATTTGATCTGTTTCACTTCTACTACAGCAAGTATTTGTGGTCTGAATAGGTGGGTACTCACAATTCTAGTCAGAGTTCTCCCTGAATTTAGGGCAGCTTGACATGAGTGACAACACCTGACGTTGTGCGATCCTTGACCCTCACTGGCAGAGGAAAGGGAAACAACTGGAGTTGGTCAGCCCACAAGACTGGGTGCCGCAGTCCTGATCTGACACCAGAATCCTGAAGGGTCCCGGAGAGCCACTCGACCCCAGACTACAATGAAAACTTGGGAACTGGTTCTGATAGTTAGGAGGGAAAAAGCAGGAGCAACAGGGCAGATTAACTCAGGGGGGCGAGATGGAAGGTCAGGATAGCAAGGTGACGGTCATCCCTCTGCCACACCTCTTTATCTGGCCTGCTAGTAGAAGGTGGCACCCATAGTCAGGGTGGGACTTCAATTGAGGCAGTCAGGTGAGGCTCCTCACTTCCCCAGGTAAGGCTCTGTATTCAGGTGACTCCTGGTGCTCCTGGATGGAGCGCTCAAAATGGTAAAAATCTGTTGTATGTGGTTTAACCACCAAAAACAGAAAAGAAAACCCCATCTCCCCCTGAAGGCTCGCCTACCTAAACATTGACAGTCACCCAACTCACATAAGCAGTGTTTCCCTCTGCCTTTCTGAGTAGCTTCATCATGTACTTGCATAGCATAGGCTTCATTTCATCTCGTGCTTCCAGCTTTATTGTCTGAAGAAATTAATCATAACAATAACTGGTGGTCTATACAATCTCACCATCACTCTCTTTTTGGCTGGGTGAGAAATATGGTCATGAAACCAAAAGTCAGAGGTTTGACGAAACTGCCAACGACAGGAAGAGTGCACAAACTGACTGAATCTGACCCAAAAATGGGCTGGGTTAATTTCTGTGTGCTGACTTTTCTTTTTATTAAACATATTTTATTTATTCTTTGTCAATTTCATACATGTATGCAATATATCTGATCCTACCCACTCCCAGCTCCCCTCTCCCACCCTATTCCACTGCCCCCAACATGCCCCCTTCCATCTTCACAGTCTATTGAATGTAATTAGTGCCACCTGTTGGAATGCGTGGTGGTTTGAACAAAACCAGTCCCCATAGGCACATAGGGAGTGGTACTCTTAGGAGATGCGGCCCTGTTGGAAAGAGCATGCTGGAAGACTGCTTTCCTTAGAAGAGTTGTTGACATCATGGTGTGTCTTCACAGCAATAGAAATCCTGACTTTGTTGCCTTGGTCATGTGTAGGTCTTGCAGGTAACCAAAAATGCAGTGAACTTGTGAAGACAATAGCCATGTCATGTGCAGAAGACATTTGTCATTCCCCCTCCTCTCCCTCTGGCTCTTCATTCCTTCAGCCTCCTGTTCTGAGACATTCCTGTAGGCAGACTTTTCTATCCTGCCAGCTGCTCCCCCAAATAACCACACAGAGGCTCAACATTAATTATAAATAATTGGTTAATAGTTTAATCTCATTTTTAGCTAGCCCTTATAACTTAAATTAACCCGTTTTTAATTAATCTATGTGCTGCCCCAAGGCTCATTTGCCTCATGTACATAATCCCCATCCTGCTCGCTTCACATCTCATGGCTTCTCCTTACACTCCACCCTTCTTCTCCGCAGCATTCTCTCTGACTAGCCATCCACCATCAGCTTTTTATTAACACTGAGAGCAACATAACTTCACAGTGTACAGAAGGATTATTCCACAGCTCATTCCCTAAGATTCCCAGAGGGCTGGGTGACAGAAATATCCCATTAGGGCTGAGCACTCAGCAGCCACTTGTTCTCAGAACTGTGAGCATTATGAGTCTCAGCATTAACCGCTGCCCACTGCAGGATGACGCTTCTCTGGCCAAGGCTGGGAGAAGCACAGATCCGTGGGTGCAACTTTAAATGGTTATAAGGCAGTCTGAAAACATGCATTAGCAGAGCAGTCGTAGGTTCCCACCTTAGGGCTCATGATTTTCCAATCCATGGACTTTGGATCAGATTTGCAGTACCCGGCATGAATTCCTTTCTGTAAAGCTGACCTCAAATTCAATCAGAAGTAGTTAGCTATTCCATAACCTTCACGCCACTATAGCACTAACAGACACGTCTTGCCTTCCTGATGACTGGAACATTCAGGGTTCACAGCTGATAATGTTCTTGATAGCTTTTCTCCCCAGGGACCTCTATAGCACCTCTCAGTGCTATGATTAACTAGCTAGCAAGGAAGAAGATCTCAAGTCAGCTCCAGCTTTGTCATTCTGTGTCCAGTAACTGAAGTTACTGAAGTGTATTGTGTCTTCATCAGTAGTCTTACCATTAGTTGTGTGAAATGCTCAAAGCAATGGCAGTCGCCTGTGCTGTTTTGGAAGTCTCCGGGGTTCCCTAACCAATCATCCATAAAGAGTGTTCTACTTCCTTTTCTACTGCTGTGACAAAATGTTCGAAAAAGCAACATACCAGAAGAAAGGATATGTTTGGCTTACAATTTCAGGTTCGAGCCCATCACTGAGATGAAGTCAAGGAGGAGCACATGCAGCAGCCATCCCACCCCCACAGTCTAGACCAGAGAGAAACAAACACACACAAGCTGCCTACTTGCTTGCTCAGCTAGTTTTCTTTACCCACACAGTTCAGGGCCCAGCCTAGACAATGGCACTGCTAACAGTGGGCTGGGTCAGTTAACCATGAAGACAAGACCCCATGGATGCCTGAAATCCAATACGTCTAGATCATTCCTCAGTTGAGTCGCTCTCCATGGTGGTTCTAGGGTGTTTCAAGTTGACCATTGATGCTAATCACTGCGGTGCACCACCTTTGGCCCTGAGATTTTCATTTAAAAGCCCATGTCTTTTGGAAGAAGCATTGCTCAATGGGTACTGGAATTTTCTGTGCTATAGCTTTCCAACAAGGCCCTGGCATCGCAACTAGAACAGCTGGGTATCTGTCATCACAGCACTTGGCAAATCATAGCTGTGTCTACAGAAACGCCAATCCACTGTGACAGGGATGCATTTCCAGTCATGTGAGCATCACAAATACATCCTAGGTTCAAGCATTATGGTTGCTTTCCCCGTGTATCTGGACACTGTCAAAACACATGACCACATAGAACAAGAATTCCAAGGATCCCAATATCATGGGCTTAAGAAGGTTTGCCACCACCCAGCCGTGAAACTGGCTTTTGGCCTTGACTCTATCCTGGCTCTACTAAGGCTCCAACATAAGGAGCATAAAGTCGGATTTTTTTCCATATGAACAAAAATGTGTGTTTTAGGGTAGAAAGCAAAGGGCTCAGTGGTAATAAACATCTTTTAAAACAGAATCAGGTAGTTTGGAAAAGGAGAAAGAAAATAGGGAGAACAATGTGGTAGTGGTTGTGTTAGCAAAAAGGGGGAGGAAGGCTAGCATAAGTATCCATCCCACTTGTAAACACAGTAGGCAGGTAAATGAGCAAAAGCAGGTGCTTCGGGGATCTTCTTTTCAGACAGTATCTTGCCATGTAACCTATGCTGGTCTCCAATCCACAATCCTCCTGCCTCAACCTCCCCAGTGTTAGGATTACAGGCAAGCCTAGCCAAAATGGAGTGCTCTTATGTGATCTTGTGGTTTCGGTCTGTAATGTCCCTTGCCGGCTCACGGCTGGAACACTTGTTCTTCAGTTTGTGGTGCTGTCTTGAAGTCTGTAGAAGGTTGAAATGGGCCTTTGTAGGTTCTATGTGCACTGGCCCTGACCATGGTCTGTGCATCCTGTTCAGCCACCCCGTGAAGCATCTCCACCACATGCTCTTCTGGTCATGAACAGTGCCATGACTTCCGGCTGCAATGGACTACAGCCTTCTAAAATGGTAAGCCGAAATAGTATTCCCTCCACAAGTCACTCTGTCGGATTCTGCCACACAACTGGCTTTCAGTGTTAGTGGCTTGAAGGAAAGGAAAGGAAAGGTCTTTTTAAAGTAAAATAAAAACTTTCCTTGGGCTGGACAGACTCAGCATTTAAGACCATTTGCTGTTCTTTTAGAGGACCCAGGCTCCATTCCCAGAATCCACATGGTGCTTAACAACCATCTATAACTCCAATTCCAGGATATCTGGTACTCTCTTCTGGCCTCTGCAGGCACTGCAAACATGTCATGTGTGGGCATACATGTGGACAAAGCACTCATATACTTAAGATATTTAAAATATACACTAAATGAAAATATAAGACAAAAACTCAACATGACTCCCTGTGCTCAGACATGGGGAGTATAGATGCCATTAAGACTGTTGGTGATGCTTAATGGGCAGGGGACTGAGCACAGGGAAAACATGTTTCAACATTTTCCTCTTATTAAAACCTTTTAGTTTACACATTACAATATTTAAAAGAAATCAAAAGATACATAGTCATAAGGGAAAAGTAGAAACACCATAATCAGACTGTCCAAATGTGGGGTTGGTGCTGTCCAGTTGATGAGATTTGGGTTCACCTAGGAGAAGAAGAGGAGGAGGGAGGGAGGAGAAAAAGAAGAAGGAGGAGGAGGAGGAAGGAGGGGAAAAGGAAGAAGGAGGAGGAGAAGGAAGAAGGAGGAGGAAGAAGGAGAAGGAGGAAGGAGGAGAAAAAAGAAAAAGAAGGAGGAGGGGGAAGAAGGAGGAGGAGAAGGAGGAAGGAGGAGGAAGAGAAAGAAGGAGGAGGAGGAAGAGAAGGAGGAGAAAGAGGAGGAGGAGGAGGAGAAACATTTTTCAATTCACAGTTCCTAGGGCTAAGAATCTGGAAGCGGTTTAGGTGAGTTACTCAGTCATTTGAAGGCTAGAAGAGCCATTCCTAAGCTCCCTGCCACAGTGGTTGGGAGGCCCCAGCTCCTCACTGGTTGTTGACGTCAGTGTTTAGCTTCTCTAGCCTAGACTGCTTGATGGGCATAAAACAAGACAGCTGGCTTTTCCAGAACAAGAAAACCAATAAAGTTCATGAAAGCAAGACTAAAGCCGAAGCCACAGCATGGCTCAAAGCCCGCACCAGAGGTTACAAAGCTGAACATACAGCCCTATCGGCTGTAGTCTAGGGTCACGTGGAGCGAGCCTGGGACAGCTGTGAGGCTGTGAGAATCTAGAGGCGGATAAACGAGGACCTTCTTGGAAAGAGTGCTACAAGTAAAAGGCACAGATTTTACATTTAATGAGGTCTGGCAAATGTGCGCACCACTGCCACCAGTGCCAAGCCAAGTGTTCTGTAAACTCGTGCGTACCTCATACCCTTTCCCAGTTAGTACATGCCCACCTCACCGGAGGCAACCTCTGTTTTGATTTTTTTTTAAACCACAGAACTGTTTTTGTTTGTTCATGTCTCATGTAAGTAGAACCAAACAGTATGGACTCTTTTCCGTCTGGCGTTTTCCCTCAGCATAGCCTGGATATTCGCCCGTGTTGTTAAATAAGCCAGTAGTGAAATATTCGTATTCATTTACCTGAAGACAGGCTTGGGTTGTCTCCAGTCTGGAGCAAATGTTAATAAAGCTGGCACGGCAGTCTTGTAAAGGTCTGTGTGCAGACATGCGTTTTCATCTAGGTGCAAACTGGCTGTTATTACAAGGTCAAGAAAGAAGTAAACATATTTCGTTCTGTTTTTTAAAATCGTCAAATACAGTTGCACAGTAAGAGAGGCATTTTTCTCTTTCAGCTGCAGTTTATAGGAGCTTCAATTACCACATCTACCAACAGTTTAGCCTTGGGCGTAGTCGTGTCTTGTGGTGGCTTTGGCATGCGTTTCTCTATGAACTGTTCATCATCGGCACGTTATCATCAACCAGCATCTTCTTCTTGGGAAGACGTATCAAGATTTTGCTCACTCTTTAAATTCAGACATTTACTCTTGGTGGAATTATGAACATATTCTGGATACAAGTATTTCAATAGATAGATGGATTGGGAAGATTTAGTTCCTATCTATGATAAGATTTTTTTCTGACATCTTCTTATGAATGAATTTTCAATAAAGTCAAATTTATCATCTATTTAATGCTTCATGGTTAATGGTTTGTAGTATACACACAAAATTTTGTCTGTCTCCCAAAATTGCAATGATACTATCTAATCTTTTTCTCTTAAAAGTTTGGTGACTTTGGTTAAACCTGTGCTTCATCTTGTGTACCTTTATATTGCACGCATGGCACAGGAGTGGAACATATTTATATTCTGATATGGATATCTGCCTTCCTCAGGATTATTTGTACAAAGGTATTTATTTTTGTTTCTTCTCAAATACCTCATTTTTATTGAAAATCAATTGACCATATAATTCCATCTACTTCTAGTCTTTATTTGACCCTATTAATCTGTGTCTAAATTTACATCTAAACCAGTATCACCCTTTACCTAGACCACTATCACCCTATACTAAGCCAGAATCACACTGACTGGATTACTATGATTTACAGTCTGTATTAATGAAACCTGAGCTTCAGACAAAATAAGATGTCATGAGCATCACTCCAGGCCAACAATTACATTGTGACATCTTTAGCTTCTGTGGGTGCACAGAACACTGTGATGCATGGAAAAAATTAATCTTTTCTGTCTGTTCATATTTGCCTCCAGTAATTTGTAAGAAAAATGACTCTATGTATTATCATTTAAAGTAACAATATCAGGGCTGGAAAATGACTCTCCAGGTAAGAATACCTGCTCTTATGGCAGGGCAGGGTTAGTTCCCAGCACTCATATTGGGTGGCTCCCAACAACCTGTAACTCCTGCTCCAGGACCTCTTCCAGCTCTGGAGGCACAGTACACACACGGTCACATACAGATAAAAAGGCACATACACATATTCATAAATAAAACATTTTAATTATAAAAGTAAAGATTGCCATGTAATTTTAACCGATGGTCCACATTTATGTACCATTTCTATTCTAAGGCCTATTCATAACTCCTATAAATCTGAGTAAATATTTGATGCATATTAGCCATACAAATGCAGACATCCTGTTTTCTGAATTGGACATTCATGTCACTCCATGTTTTGTCAGTTGACTCTCTCTCCATCCAAATGGGTCAATGGTTAGAGCTGCACGTACCTTCAAGGTGGAAGTCCTTTCTTGCCAATTATAGCATAATTAAACTTTTTCCTAAAAATAGTTTATATGAAGTGAAGACACAGACAAGATGCCGTTAAATGGTGCGCTGATTAAATGATGTTATTCACTGTAATTACATTATTACTTTGTCCCAAGTTTAGCCCATTGTCCGAACTTCATAGAAAGTGTGGGCTCTGCCACTTCAGCCTTGGGTCTCCTCCTCCACAGCACAAATGGTGCATGCTGTCCTACTGCTTCCCCTCTAATGTGTTTTCTGTCTGAAAGCCTGGTCCTTCTGCTCTCCATCACTTCCTATGGGTTCTCTTCAAATTTCTCCCAACTAGTATATTTCTATTACCTGCTCTTCTCTGTTGAAAAAGAGAACGTGGAGAAACATAAAGCAAAAGCACTTGAATAATAAAAAAGCATATTGTTTCCTGTCACTTACCCATGTGTGAGCCTTTCTCTTTGAACCCTGTGAGCACAGCGTTTAGAAGAGGAAAGGTTCTCTCCAGCTCATCACTAGCAATAGCTGTGCCTTGACACCTATGTGGGTTTTTCTTGTGGACTGCATGGATCGTGAGTCTGAGTTGGCTGCGGGACCTGCTGTCCATCTGAAGCAGGCGGCTCGACTCGGCTTCTCCTTTCTGTGCATTAGTTCCTCTCTCGCTTTCCACAGTCTTGTGTTTCCTGTCACTAACCATCCACCCTGACTCTGTTTAACTTCAAACATAAAGAACATTTGGGCTGAGGATATTCTTCAGTGGTAGGATACTTTTCCAGCATGCCTGATGTCCTGGGGTCAATACCCAGGACTAGAGGGGCAGGGAAGTAAAATCTTCTATATTCTGAAAACTGACTTAAACTCCTTTGAAGCTTATTGTTTTTGCTTGTTTTTTTCAAAATATTATATATTCTCTAAGTAAGGGGGAATATATAATTTTTTCTAAACAGGAAAAATAAAGTTTGTGTTTGTTTAATGTCACAATTTAAGGTTCATTTATCAAGGACTAAAGGTTTCTAAAAGTAGAAACCCCTGCATCCCAGTAATACCAACATTTGAAAATAGGAGAATTACAGAAAGAATGAACTGAATCACCCAAGAATGCAAACTGGGCCCAAGGCAAAGGTCATCATGGATCATGACTTCTCCACTTCTCAGAGGCTTGTGACCCTACTGTCTCCACTGTCATTCAAAGACACTACCCTGCGCAGCCACCATAACTTATGGGGATTGGACATATGGTCATTTTAGAACTGTTTCTTTTGTTTTGAAATTATTCCATTTAATTTTAAGAGGCCATGAATGAAATATTACTTCTTGAGTTTTCTCAAATCTATAGCTCAGAATCAAAAGAAATTGGGGCAGTTTGCTCCTGTGCAGTGCTCAAAAAAACTACAACTACAAAATGATGCTAGCACCGAGGAAATGGCACTGAATACATGGCATTGAAGATACTAGACAGAGGTTCCAGAGGAAAACAAACAGCATACCTCAGAGAGAATCTGAGGAGAGGAGGAAGCCTTGGATTCATTAAGGCAGGTAGAAAATCTTCCAGGACACGGTGACAGTACAGAAGCAGAGGTGAGGAAGCTATGTTGGGCATGAACTATGTTATCTGCAAAACAGAGGGACCGTTCCAGGGTTTGTGGGTATAAACCGTATTTCCCACTTTCATAGAAGACAATGAACTCTGGTTTCCTGAACAAGACAGTAGTTGTGGCCAGCCTTCTGCTGCTCAACTCCACAGCTGAAAACAAAACTGGGAAGGGCTGTGTCAGTGCTGCTTGCCTTCCAGTGACCCTGAAAACCTAAAAGTATTGTCAAATGTATGATTTATTGGCTATCTATTTCTAAAGAGCTGGGAGAAGGGTAGTGAGCACTTTCTACCACGAAGCCAGCACAAATGACTTTGAGGATGGGATCCTTTTCCCCTGAGCAGTGCACAGTGTGTGCAGGCACTGAAACTTGGAGTGCCTCATAAATGGATATACTTTTATCTATAAATTAAAAAGATTTTTTTGAAATAACAAAATCATTTGGACTTGAGCTTTTCTGTATAGGAAGCTTTCAATAAATGTGAAATTTACCTTGTGTCCACAGACATCCTAATTCTTTATTTTGTGTTATTTATAGTTTTGGGGGTTAGTTTGGTTTGGGCTTGGGTTTTCTTTGAAACAAGTTTTTGCTATGTAGCCTAGGTTATCTTTGAATTCACTATGAAGCCACCATTCAGGCTGGGCTCAAACTCATGATCCTGCTGCCTCAGCCATCTCAGGGCTGGGATTGTAGACATGCGCCATGACTAGTTTTTTTCTTACCTTGTTTGTTAAGAAAATGGAATTTTCCAATAAATTTTACTTTTTTAAGAGGTAAATTAAGTAAAAAGTTTCGCAGGCTACCCGATCGGACATCACTTGGGGAAGGGGGTAAGAAGGTGTAGAGTCAATGACGTAAACGGGGGAGTCAGGTGAATAGAAAGGCACAAAGCTGTAGACTCGTTTATTATGGAAGTTGGGTCTGCCTATATACCCTTACCCCCAAGGTCCCATGGGCTCAGATGGTCTACTCTGCTGCATTGTCCTTCCCTCATTGTCCTCTCCAGGCAGGTGTCTCTGCGCCAGCAGTCTCTGGGTGTAGCGGTAGGCCTTATATTGGCTCAGGGAGAAGTGGCTGTCACACATGCTCATGTGGACTGGTTTGGGCAGGGAGACTGCAGCTTGGGTAGGCTGTCTGGCAGTTTCTCCTACAAAAACATAAGTAGCATGAAGTTATTCAGAAGAGGCATTGAGCACAGGGTAATATGTACAGGTACTCTAAGAGGTACCTGTGACAGAAACTGGGGACTCTGGAAGGAGGCCTGAACTGTCTTTTTGTGTGGTCCAAAGTAGATGGAATCCCACAACTCACAGCACAACCTGAAGACCCTAGCAGAAAGCCCAAGATGACCCAGGACATATAATACTTGATCCTCAGAAGAAGATCGGATAGAACCTCAGGCCCCAAATATCAATCCCACAGAAGAAAGTGATACTTTAACCCTAATATAAGTTAACCTCATGAACATCACAAATACTTTCCTGAAAGAATAAAGGAGATTTATATCTATAAAAAATAAAAATAAAAAAACTGAGCCAACAAACTAACAACAGATATGTAAGTCCCATCTCAAAAATAAGAACAACATGAAAAAACAAGAATTCTTCCCCAAAAGTATTTATCCCCTTCTATTGGCTCCCAATGAGAATGATTTTGAAGAGCCCCCAACAAATAACTTTAAAAGAATAATTATCATTATGTCCAAACCACATAAAGAAGATATGAATGCATTCTGAGGACAAAAATGAAGAGCTAGAAAAAATAAGGAATCAATCCAAGACATGAAAATAAGAGTACAGTGAAGAGATAGAATTAAAGAAATGATGCTAGAAAGGAGAAACTCTGCAAGACAAGTCAAGCCCTCAGCACAAGGCCTCACTAGTAGGACAAACCCTGTAGAAAACATGGCATCACACAGTTGAAGTGTTGGGTTATTCAAAAAAAATGGTGACTTTTTTAATGGAACAAATGAGAGCTTGGGATACCACTAAAAGACTAAATTTTTGAACTATGAGCATAGAAGAAAAATGTGGGCAGAGATGTAAAGAATATTTTCAACAAAATCACAGAAGAAAATTTCCCAAATTTAGAGAAAGCAATACCTAGCCTGGTGTAAGAGCCTAAGAAGATTGAACACCAAGAAGATAGAAAAAGATAATAAACCCTCCAAAGCATATCATAGTTAAAATATTTAAAACATAAACAAAATAAAGGGTATCAATAGATGTGAAAATAAATAGGTTCATCAGAACAAGCCCTGATTATTCAATGGAAACATTTAAATCCAGGAGGACCTACAAAGATGCATTCTAAGATCTGAAAGAACATACCTACCCTTGAAAATTATTATGCCTGTTATACCCAGCAAAACTAGCTATTACAACTGAAGAGGAAGAAAACCTTCTGTAATTTTCACTACAAAAATAGACAAAAGAATGTCATGACTACTAAGTCATGTTTACAGATGATACTGGAAAGAATATTCCTATTGAAAGAGAAAGATAAGAACACAAAGATACCACCAAAGATAATAATGTCAAGTAAGTTACTGAAAAAAATAAGGTCTAAGAAAACAGCCACAAAACCAACAAAATGACAGTAGTCAAAATACAACTTTTTCTTTTTTTAAGGTTTATTTTAATTTTAGTTATATGTATGTATGTGTGCCTGCTTGTCTCTATGTATACCATGTTCATGCAGTTTCTATAGAGGACTGTAATGGATATCAGATCCACCAGATCTAGAGTCACATGTGCTTGTAAGCAGACTAATTTGGGGGTCGAGAACATTCTCCCCGACAGCCAACTTCCACAGTACCAGAAGGAGCTATGCAGTTTCTGTGGGAGAAAAGTCTTCAGTGGTCACACCCAGCATGCTACAGTACTAGCTGGCCTGCTAGTTTTGTGTGTGTGTATGTATGTTTGTTTGTGTGTGTGTACAATGGTCATTTGATATAATCATACTATTTTCACTGAAGCACTGGGTATTTTTGTTGCCACATTGAACAACAATGTGGCAATTCCATAAGCCTTCTTATGTTTACTATCACATTTTTCCCCTCTGTCTAGTGAGGAATAATATACCTTTGCATTTATATACATTAAGCATGCCAAACATAGTCATTATTCAAAAGAAATATTAAGTAATTAATTATTAGATGAGAGGAAAGAGGAAGAAAATCTGACCATCTCACCTTAGCCATGGGGCAGATGAGCTACTGATGAAGCATTTAGACATGTGGACTTGAAGACTTAAAAAGTTTAAATTAGAAGGAACAATGTGCAAATTTATATCACTCACTACAGTGACCATAGTGTTGAATTCTTGCTTAATAAATAGGCCTTTGCCAAACCTTACAGAGAGGAAAGGACAAAGGTAAGACATAATCAGTCAAGCTCAAGGACAAAAAAGGTTGGAATGCATCTACACAAATCCGGAGTCAAGGGAAACACAAGGAAGGACTTAAATATCAGAAATCTCTGTACAGCAATGGAAATAAAAGGAATCTACATAGTAGGGGGAAAGATTTGAAAGCCGTATATCTGATAAGGAACTATTATTAGAATATATAAAGAATTCCTACCTCTCATATTTTGGTTGTGAGCCTAGCCTTTAACAGTCAAGCAGTCAAGCCATCGCTGTGGTCCAGAATTCCTACATCTCAACAACAAAGAATCCAACTTGCATTTCTAATGAACATTTCTGCAAAGACAATAGACAGATAGTCATCATCCCAATGACATCAGGAAGGAACGAGCGTTGACGTGCAGCATTGGTAAAGGTGAGGATGTAGCCCTGAGGAAGACAGTCTGGAAACTGTGAAGAGAACTTTAACTAGTCTCCATGGTCCAGATATACCTCTTGGGATATTTGTCCAGAAGAACTGAAAACAGAATCTTATTCACACAGTCAATAACTGAAACAGATGCATCTACAGATAACCAGATTAAAAAGTTATCTATAAATAAATGCAGTTTTTACTCCATGACAAACTAGCCTTTATAAAGAAGAAAAGCCATTGTTCTACAACATGGATGACCCCCAAGGTCATTAAGCTAAGTGAAACAAACATTAACACATGTGAGTGCGCACACCACCCCCCCACACACACACACCATGACTCTGCTATATACATATGGTTAACGCTGCTAAATTGTACCTTTAAAATTGTTCAGATGAAAGTTCCTATGTTAAATGCTTATCACAATTTTTAAAAGTCTATCCTAAATCTCCATGGTTGTTGTAAGCACTGAAAACAATTTTCTAGGTCCAAGAACTGAGCCTTGGGACGAAGAAGGAAAAGGGTGAGGTAGATGCAGAGCATAGCACCGTGAAGGCTGAGAGAAACAGCGTGTCCCAGGAACCAAATGCAGCTCAGGATGAGTCATCCAGCCAGCAAGTGAGGGGATTAATGCAGTCTTGAGAGAGCGGCTTCCACATTCATGGCTGCATTCAACCCACAGATATCTACTGAGCTCCAAGTATGGGCAGGCGCTATTCTAACACAGAACAGACACCAATAAGCATATGCCAGCTAGTCCTAACTACTATGAAAAAAAATATAAGCAATCCAAGAAGCTGGAGTGGGGGTACTTTGTTTTTTTTTAAATCAAGTGATTAAGACATTTATGACTTGTGAAAACATGGAGGAAGAGCACTGAGGTAGGAGAGGAGTAGGAGGAATGTCTCAAATGGGGCACTGTCAGCCTGGAGAGAGCAGTGAAGGGACCCAGAAACTCAAAGCTCAGCTGGAGACAGAAGAGCTGAGAGACACAAAGCACCCTCTGAGAAGTGGCTCCGTGACTGTGGCACGGAGGGAAAGAGAAAGGGAGGGCCATGAAGTGCACAGTGGTTTGCTAGGGAAATAAACCAATGTTATAACAAACTGTGCCTAATGGCTCATCAGAATTTAGGAAATCGTGCTGCTTGCTTCTGATGAAAAGTGAGATGTAAATATTTAGGGGACAGAGGAGCGGTAGAGGGAGCAAGGGAACAGAGAGAATCATTATCCGAGAAAAAGCCCTTTGAGAGGATCAAAGATGAAACCCAAAACAGAGTTCATGGTGCTGGATTAGAGAGAGTCAAGAATAAACCTGAAGCCAACGACAGCTGCTTTCAGCTCGGCGGCTGTACAGCATGAAGTCAGACAGCATAAATTCAATTCAGATAGAAGACAGATGGTCCTAGGAGTCTGTAGGCATAGAGAGAAACTTGACGTGATTCATTACAGCCAAGTAAAGCAAGCGTTCAGTTACCGACTTCATAAATTACTACAGCATCTTCATAGAAACAGAGGCTTGGCAAGATAGGACTCTAATAAGTCTAGTAATTATCACAACTAAGTAAGGCATTTAATCTTCATCTTCCTCAAGCTTTCTAAAAATGTTGAAACCATCATAAAAGAAATCCAAGATAAAATCTTATAATAATTTAGAGAGTACATGTGCACATGGGGAAACGCGATGTTACTTGCAGGGAAAATCATGTTAGACAAACCTGAGCAGTGCTAAAACCCACAACCTGGGTAAACGGTTGAGAGAGTTAACTGATGTTAGACCACAGACACAGTTTCAAGTGTCGTAGGTTCTCAGCCCCTCCATCTTAAAGTTTGGAAGAAACAAGCCATTTGGATTTGTGACAAGTCAACCATGAGACATGCTGAAATTTAGCGTGCCTCACCCTGGAAGTCAGCAGGGAGAGCACAAAAAGGTGACAGAAATGCTTTATCTAAGAAGAACCGAGGTTACTTTCAGTGTAGCTGACACTAGCCTTCGTCTTCATCGACACTACTTTCAGTGTGAAATGTAGCATTCCTACAAAAACACATGCAAACGCACATGGACAGTTTAATGGATGCTCCTCCTCCTCTTCCCTTCACTTCCCACTCAGGAACAGCTATCATCCCGAGTTTTAGGTTAGTCTTCAATTCTTAAAGCTGTTTCCTTGAGTAGCATATTTCCTTTTTAGGACAAACTGTATAGGAGGGCTCTTCTATGACTTGTATCATACATTGGTATTGACCAACATGGAAATTTCCACCCTTCTAGTGAGTATGAAATTACATCTTACTATGGTTTGAATTTACAGTTTCCAATTGCTATTCGGTGACTCCTCTAGGTTTTATTTTTTTTTAATTTTTAATAAAATTTAAAATCACACTTTCTCCCCTTGTCCTAGGCCCTCCCACTCCCCCACCACCCTTCCTCCCTCCCCCTGCTTCCCTAAGAGGGGGCAGGGTACCCTGCCCTGTGGGAAGCCCAAGGCCCTCCCTGCTCCATCCTGGTCTAAGAAGGTGTGCATCCATATAGACTAGGTTCCCAAAAAGCCAATACATGCAGAAGAGATAGGTCCCTATGCCATTATCATTGGTTTCTCAGTCAGTCCCCATTGGCAGCCACATTCAGAGATTCTGGTTTGGTCATATGCTCCTTCAGTCCTTGTTCAGCTGGATTTGATGAGCTCCCAAAAGATCAGGCACACTGTCTCAGTTGATGGGCCAGTCCCTCGTGGTCCTGACTTCCTTGCTCATCTTCTCCCCACTTCTGCTCTTCGACTGGACCTTGGGAGCTCAATCCGTTGTTCTAATGTGAATGTGAGTCTCTGACTCTATCTCCATCCATCAGGCGAAATTTCTATGGTGATGATCAAGATATTCATCAATGTGACTATGGGACAAGGCTAGTTCAAGCACCCTCTCCTCTGCTGCCCAAATACCCAGCAGGGGACATCCCTGTGGACACCTGGAATCCCCTCTAGAGACAAGACTCTTGCCAATCC
The DNA here is from genome assembly GCA_028555095.1 of Dicrostonyx torquatus. NCBI lineage: Eukaryota > Metazoa > Chordata > Mammalia > Rodentia > Cricetidae > Dicrostonyx > Dicrostonyx torquatus. Next base: position 3,400,295 of record JAQHUG010000092.1, read on the forward strand.
TAAAATGACTCCCTTAATGTAGATATCTTATTCCCTTCTCCAATACAAAAGCATTTGTGCAACTATGTTCATAGCAGCATTATTTGTAATAGCCAGAACCTGGAAACAACCTAGATGCCCCTCAATGGAAGAATGGATCCAGAAAGTGTGGAATATATACACATTAGAATACTACTCAGTAGTAAAAAACAATGACATCTTGAATTTTGCATGCAAATGGATGGAAATAGAAAACAGTATCCTTAGTGAGAGATCCCAAACCCAAAAAGATGATTATGGTATGTACTCACTCATTAGTGGACCCTAGCCATTAACAAAGGACATTAAGCTTATAGCTCCTCTAGGTTTTATTTGCAGATTGCTTGCTGTCGCTGCTGCTGTCTGAGGCATGGTATCAACATATAGGCCATGAAGGCTAATGAGGAACTCACTGTAGAGCCCAGGCTACTCTCAAACTTCAATCCTCATTCTTCTACCTTCCAAGTTGAATTCAGTTATATTTTACCACACCCAGCTTCTTACTGATTAACCAAAATTTACCCATTTCCTCCTGTTAGGATTTAAACCTGAAATGATCCCTAAAGATTCACATGTTAGAGCCATAGTTGCCAGCTGTGTAGGGGTTGTTTGAATCTTGGGCTCTAACTAACTTGATGGGTTAGTCATTTGATGGATTCATAACGTGGTCGAATTATTAGGAGATGGTAGGTAAGAAATGAGGGAGCCAGGTCTCATTAGGAAAGAAAGTGATGGGAAACCTAGCCTGAGAGGTTTAGCTTGCCCCCTGCCCTTCCATCCATCTCTCTTACAATCTGTCTTCCAGTCTTTCTTCTTTCTTGTGGTGTAGCATGAGGTCAGCAGCCTCTGCTGCATGTTCCATGGCGTTCTGCCTCTGCACAGGCCAGAAACAAGGTGGCCATCCTACCAAACTACAACTTCTGAAACTGAGCCAAAGCAAATCTTTCCTTTATTTCAGTTGATTTTCTCGGACATTGGATAAAAAAGAGGTGACTACCACAGCCACTGTGGTTAGAGATTTCCTGTCTCTAACTCAGGTTTTTTAAATGTTTCATGTGAGCTCCATGAGCACATTGAATATGTGCTTTCAAACTATTAAATCTATTGTTTTTAAAGGCCCACTGGATCAAGCTTGGTTGTTCCGTTAAAATCTTCTATAGCCTCACTAAGTTTTTAATATCGGATTTATTATTATTATATAGAATCCCATAATAGAATTATCAGTTTTCAAAATTGTATTCAATTTTTATTTACATATTTTAAATTACATTTTGTACATAAAGTTCAGATTTGCTATGTCTTTAGTACAAGTTAAAAATTATAATATGGGGTTCTCTTTATTATTGCTTTATAATCATTTTTAATTCCTTTTGATGTAACCAATCCAGGTTTATTTTGATTAATCCTTTTATACATCTATTTTTCTATCCCTTGGTTTTAAATATTTAGATATCTTTGTAATATGTGTGATCTGTTGTAAATAGCATATGGCTAGGATTTGGCTTTTTTGTGTCCCTGCTATCTTTGTATTTTACTAGTAACATTTAATCCCTTTACATTTATCGTGATTAGTTTTATGAAAACATCTGCTTGGTATCATCCCTAAAACTTTTCATTGAAAAACCCTAAATGGGAGACTATTTTTAGTCATGTTATATGTTAACCCTATCTCATAACCAATTTTTAAATTAAATACCTAAACATCAATAACAAAATATCATTAATATGTAAAATGTTTACATTGTTTTCTAATCTCAAATACACAAAGTCTATGCATATACTGTGGATATTATTTATAGTATGACAAGATAAATAACAAGAATAAACACATTCAGCCTCATCTGACCATCTTCTGTAACAAGGTAGAGCAAGGGAGCAACTGGGACACCAACCCAGGCACAAAACCTTCACCCTACAATCTGTCCCACCTGCAAGATGTCCTGGGGTAAAGGTGGTGCAGAAATTGTGGGAATGGCCAACCAATGGTTGATTCAACTTGAGACCCATGCCATAAGAGGGAGCCCACGCCTGACACTGCCTAAAGGGCCAGGAAACAGAGTCTGGGCAGACCAGAGTCCTAGCATAGAACCAAACATGATGGGGGCAGGCATCCAGTGATCCCTAGTGATAGTCTGCTACACTAGACCGCAGAACCTAGCATAACCATCACCAGAGAGGCTTCCTCTGTCAACTGATGGGAAGAGATGGGGAGGCCCACAGACAAACATGAGGCAGGGAATCCTGCAGAAGCAGGGGAGGATGGACTTTAAGAGCCAGAGGGGTCAAGAACATCACAAAAATCCTCACAGAATCAACGGTGTAGGGTTCATATGGGCTCACAGAAACTGAACCAACAATTAGGGAGTCTGCACAGATCTGACCTAGGTCCTCTGCATGTATGTTATGGTTATAGAGCTTGGTGTTTTTGTGGAACTCCTAACAGTGGGAATGGGGGTGTCTCTGACCCTTTTGCCTGTTTTTGGGACCCCTTTTCTCCTACTGGGTTGCCTCATCCAGTCTTAATATGAGATGATGGGCCTTGTCCTATTGCAACTGATATGCCATGTTTGATTGATATCCCTGGGAGGCCTTTTCTGAAGGGAAACAGAGGAAGAGTGGATCTTGGAAAAAGAGAGTTAGGGGGCTGGGAGGAGAGGAAGGAGGGGAACCTGAGGTTGAGATGTAATATATTTGAGAAGAATGAAGAAAAAAAGAATAAATTCACTTATAAAAAAACTACAAAGTCAGGCATGGTGGGACTCACCTGTAACCCAGGTCTTGAGAGACTGAACCCATGGACTCTAAATTCAAAGCAAGCTTGAGCTACTTAGTAAGACCCTGTCACAGGAGGAAAGTAAAAAGTAAAAGTACAATGAAATTTTTCTAATAAAAACAATACAATTACCAGCCATAAAGTGTCAAAATGTGAAAAGAAAAACTGATATTTGACACAAACTGAGATAGGCACAGGGTTGATCAGAATCTTCACGGGCACAGAAAGCACCAATGGGAAGAGTGAGTTTGTAAACATTGGCTTCAAGCAAAGCAACAACTCAAGCTGAGGAGAAGCTCTCCATCCTGTCCTTGCTGAAGATGCTGCTGAGCAAGAGGACCAGGAAGGTCCATAGGAGGCCAGAAGCACAAAAAGATGAAGAGTCATCACAAGTATTGTGTTCAAACTCATGTATTTGCCATTTCTTTCCTTTTTTTTCTTTTACGTTTCTTTCACACTTTTCTTAGAATTTAAGAGAGAGAGAGAGAGAGAGAGAGAGAGAGTGTGTGTGTGTGTGTGTGTGTGTGTGTGTGTGTACTTCATCACTAGTCAGACATAAGGACAAAACAGGAAAGCAACACAAGGCCGAAGGGTCATTGTCAGAGTACAGGCTGTCCCTTGGTTGAACAGTTTCTCTCCTGCTGCAGTTTTGTATACATCCCTGTAATTTTCACAATTTACCCATTGTAATTGGAATACAATCTGATATCTTTCCAGCACATCATTTTGTTTTAAAAAATGCTCTAAACATTTGGAACATAGTTAGGTGTATATCTATTGGCTGATAAATATAATATTCAATGGGGTATAAGCTACATTTGTTAATTAAACACAGGTGATCCAATACAAAGAGAAAACTCTATAATATGAGCTACTTTTACATCTTTTTTTAAAAATATGCATTTACAAGCTTATTAGTCATTTTCACGTTCATATTTTCTGGGCTGGCTATTGGCAATGGGTCATCAGGGGAAACCCAATAAGGTGGCTTGTAACATGAGGGCTGGCTTGTTGGGGTTTCTGTCCTGCCCAGTACCCCACAGCTGGCAAGCCCCAAAGAAAATCACACAGAGAGTCTACATCAGGTTATTAACTGATTGGCCCATTATCTCAGGCTTCTTACTAGCTATTATAACTTATATTAACCCATCTATGTTAGCCACATGGCTCGGTACCTTTTCTCAGCTGGGTAGCTTACATTGTTGCCTCCTTGGTGATCTGCGCAGGAATACCAGGGAAGCTTCCTGCTTCCCAAATCTCCTGTTCTCACCTCTACTTCCTGTCTGGTTTCCCTGCCAATACTTCCTGCCTGGCCAATCAGCATTTATTTAAAACATGATTGACAGGATACAGAATTGTCCCGCACCAGTGGCTCACTCCCGCAAGCCCCGCAAAGGCCAAGGCAGGAGGACCACCAAGAGTTTAAGGCCAGTCAGATCTACATAGAGAATTTCAGGTCAGACTGGGTTACAGAACAAGACCTTGTCTTTTAAAGAAGAAAAGTCAGGGGAGTGGGTGTTTTTTTTGTTTCTGGTAGTTTTGTTTTTCTCCATTCAATTGCCCTGACTTATGGAGGATGCATCTACAGAGGCGTTAGCTTTATCTGTCTCAGCACCTCATCCCTATGGCTCTGCCTCTGCCAAAACTGAACACGATGCTAGTACTTGCCTCCCTAGGGCTTCCCCACCATATGGGACTTGGTGATAATTTTCTATCTCACCTCTGACAAGTCCTGCATTCCATACGAATTCGAAAATGAATCTGGAATTTCTTAAAGGGACATAGTACTTAATGTATTTCCATTAAGACGGCAGCTTGGGGAGTCTGGTGGCCTGGCTGTTGCCTGTACCCCTTGCCTTGTCAGCTCAATAATTCCTGTGCCCAGGGAGTCAAAGGAATGTCGATTTTGATATGTATGCTAAATGAATCCAGAAAATAAACCAACGATTCCAGTTACCTAAAGTTGCTGTGGTAAGTCCGATAGGCAAGAACAATCTGGGGAGGAAGGGGTTGATTACACAGTTACACTGGCGGAAGCCATGACAGGAACTCAAGCAGGAACCTGGAGGCAGGAACCAAAGCAGACGAGATGGAGGACCCCTGCTTCCTGTAGTTTTCCTCAGTCTGCCTCCTTATTACCCCGAGGACCACCTGCCCACAGTGCACCACTCACAGTGGGCTGGGCCCTTTCACAGCCATCATTAAACACCCCACGGACATGATCAAGCCAAGCTGATTGAGTAAATTCCTCATTCAGGGTCCTTTTTTATTTTTTTCAGGCAACTCTACTTTATGCTAAGTTGATCAAAACTAACCCACCCCCAGCAAACTAAAAAGTTCCAGAATGCTGTAATGTGATGAAATGAACTAAATTCTAATTGGTAAAATTAAGCAATAGTAAAATCGTGGAGAATTATGTGCCAAGCTGCCACAAAGGGCCCATGAGTTGTAGAGGCCATTCACAAATTCAGCGGGTGAGAGTCTGAACAGGACAATCTCTTTTGTGGATGACAATAAAGAAATGCTGGTTTTGTTCAAAATAACATTCTAACAGGTGGGAGAACATGAGAGGAAGTCTCGTATCTTAGTGGTAGAAACTATAACACAATAGTATCTTATTCCTACCCCCCCTTAAAAATACATATTAAAATACGTTTTATAAAAAGGAAAATGTCAATACAGTCTTTTCAAGGCAAACGGATGACATGGAGTGCCGCTTCTGGGGCCTGGAGGGTACAGCCAGAGATACTGAAGAAGAGACAGGAAAGATCGCATGGCTTGTGGTGTGTGATGTGGCTACATTTTAAGGGCAACCATCAGGCCAGAAAATGGGTTATAGGTCTAAATACTGAGAAAAGCATGCCCTTTTAACTCACAAAGGTGACCAGAAGTAAAATGAAAGCAATGCCTTTGAAGTCTGACAATAAACGGACACACTCCCTGAATATGCCTGAGATTAGAAATACATTTAAATTTTAATTAGGATGATGAATGGGCTCAATATTCCACACAGCAGAAGGAACAAGAGGGAAAGCAGCCTCGTCCTGGGGCGCCCTCGCTGAGGTCCTCAGAGGAGGCTCCATCGACAAGCCGCTCGGTTAGCAAGCACTTTTGAGAATCTACGGTGTGACAGTGTGTTGTTCGTTTTTCTCATTTCTGTGACAAAACACCTCCCGGAAACAACGTAATAAAAGAAAGGCTTGTTCAGTTCACGGTTCGAGGGTACAGTCTGTACGGTAGGGAAATCACAGTGACAGACATTTGGGGTACGTGCTTCCATTGCATCCCCAAGTAGGAAGCAGACAGTTGCGAATGCTGGTACTCGGCTCGACTTCTTCTTTTATTCAGGCTGGGATCCCAGTCTATGGAATGGTGCCACCCACATTTAAAGTGGGTCTTCCCACTTCAACCCAATCTAGAAACACCGTCATAGGCAAGAGCATAAGCTTATCTCCTTAGGTGATGCTTACTCTGGCCAGGTTCGCAATCAATACTAGCCGTCAAAGCCAGACAGCGTGGTGGACCCTGGGGTCTATCTTAACAGTCTATTGGTATCGTACGTCCTTTATTACGTTCTTAGGAAGACTGACACACGTACTACAGTGAAGGATTATGGACATATGTATTGTTCTGGTGGGAGCTTCACGCCAGCCCCTGGCATCCATATACCAAAGAGTCTTGAATGTTCAGATGGACTTTCCACCCCAACCCTGCAGCATCTCAGAAAGCCTGCCAAATGATGACCCCTCCCCCAGCGATGCTCAAGACCACTCCCACAACGTATTTAAACTGCATGTGTCGTCGTCCCCCTGCCACCTCCCTACCCTCCAGCCTCCACCCCCACCCCCTGCTGCCTCCAGAAAACAGACATGTGGTTTTCTAGCTTCCTTTCCCATCTCTTCTCTGGGGGGCTGGAAAATCATCTGGGAGCGTTTGTATCCATTATACCTGGGCTTTTTCTAATTGAGTTTGATTTGGTATGATTTGGATTGTTGCGTTGGTGGAGGGGCTTATCAGGGTGCAAAGCTTTTCATGTATGTTGGGACTAAATCTCTTTACAGTGCCCCCACCCACCACAACACAGCACCCTCCTCTCTCTTCACTAAACTACTTACTTAAGGACTAGTTCCCAGTCTTGTCTGTAGTCTCCAGTCCAGGCACACAGGTTCAGTTATCCTTGGTATAGATTTACTGAAAGCAAAATAATCATCGCAAGTACCTATTTCTTCAGCAAAAAGTCTTAACTTGATTTACATCAGGGGAGTTAGATGTCCAGTTCATATGTAAGCCCTGGCTTCCTGGCTGTTAAGATTTTCGGCACGAGTGAGCCTGGTGGGAAGAACCATGACAGGTAAGGAATAGACAGAAAGGCCATGCAGAGAGAGATTGGGGAGATGAAGTTTTATGTAGAAAGAGGGTATTGGGAAGGTTTGGGAGGGCAGAGGGGAAGAATGGAGAGAGACTCAGACAGAGAAAGAGAGAGGGAGAAAGACAAAGACAGAGAAAGAGATAGGAGGAGAGAGAAGAGGAGGAAGAGACAGAGCCTGACTCTTCAGAAAAACAGCTGGCAGAGAAAGAGAGAAAGAAAGAGAGAGAGAGAGAGAAGAGAGTTGAGAGACCAGTTTGCCTCAGTGGGAAGGGAGAGATCGGGAGTGGGTAGAGCTTGTCTCTTAAAAGGACAAGGTACTGACAGGGAAGGCCAGCAAAACAATAACACCAGCATACTGAGTAACTACTACTAATTGAGATACAAGGCCTAGAGTGTGGCCAAGAAAAGGAACTGAGATGCCTGTGTTTGAAGCACAGAGCACAGACTGACCCCTGATCCCCACACTCGAGAGCTTGTTTTACTATATAGCATTTTCAGAGCTGGAATGGCATGATATGGATGGCTGGTGAGACAGCCAAGTACCATTTCTCCCATTTTCAAAGCAGCCTGAAGACATGGAAGACAGCAGAGGAAATTAGATTGTAGTGAGACGGATCATATAGCCATTCACAGCCTGTACTCCAGGGCCTCTTCTACAGAACCTACCCCATCCAGGGGCAGTAAAAGAATGCCTTAAAGGTGACATTCTGTAGAGAAGATAAGCCAACCATATCCTCAAAAAAGAAATGTGACCCTAGAAAGATAAACTGCGGGCGAGCAGGGTTTATGGGAGACTAGGAGCTGCAGCCTTCTTGAGTCAAGGCACCAAACAAGAAAAAAATCAGAGTAGACATAGGAAAGAAAAGCAGGGGGGGGTGGATATGGAGGGGAAGGGAAGGGGAGGGGAGGGAGGGAAGGAAAGGAGGAGACTACGTTATTATAGCCTTGCAGATACAGGCAAAGCACAGGCTCTTCCCTCTAGCTCTGAATCTATACCTATGCATGAAATGACTGGGGAAAAAAAGAAAGAAAAAAGAAAAACAGCTTCTCTCAGGGCATCATGGTACCTCAGTGGGTCTAGGAGCTTGTCACTAAAGCCTGGCAACTCAAGTGCCATCTCTGGAGTCCACAGAAAGATGCAGGAGAGGACAACTCCACAGACTTGTCCTCTGTCCGACCTCCACACGCCACACACAGACTCTGCACCACGTCGCTTACTCCTAGTACACACCACACAAATTGCGTATAGAATTTACTAAGACCCCCTCTTTCTTTAGGCCACACTAGCTGTGCCTGCTCCCTTTGGACTCTGAAGAGGCTTAACTGATGCCATCAGAAGGCGGCTGAGCACTGCTACGAGGACTGTTCAAATGCTTCAGTTAATGAACAAGTTCAATTAGTGGGAATCACCAGAATGCTACAAAACAGGTTGGGAACAGCACACTGCTGGCTACCAAAACACGCAGCTTGAGAGGGCAGAGGGGACGGCCTGTGACTTGGTTTCTCAGAAATCCAAGATATATCTCACAAGGGCAATTTTAAGTACCTGTCATTGATGAAAACAATAACTCGAGTGTCTTGATCAACCAGTGGTCCCCCAAATATTATGAAATCAGCTGCTGCTAACAGCAGCACTAGTAGTATGAATCTAGGAGTAATTTACAACTCATGGCAACATGATAAGGTCCCAGGACAGGCCTTGGATTTCCCAGATCATGGTGTGGTCTGATGGACGAAACACGCCAGCTCTTATCTTCCAGGAGGCAAGGCTGGAGCAGGGTTTTGTGTCTGAACCCTAAATGCATCTAAACCATCTTCTCTGGTACTTACAACTCACCCATTAAATGGCAAGGGTCCATCCTTCCAATAAAGACAGATTAGTGTTCCACTTAGGAGATAAACCTATCATCTGCTTCTGTGCCTACAACATTCATTCATTACAGGTTCTGCACCTCCCGAAAGATGAAGAATTACAGTTGCTGAAGAGATGGGCTGTATATTCTGCAGTGGTAGTCATCACATTGGAGGGAGGGTTGATAGGTGTGGGCAACAATGATAAAACGAACAGCCCTCTTGTCTGTCAGGCAGTAAATTGGTAAGAACAGCCCTCATTACCGCAAGTTGAGTGGGTATGTGTGGCATCCAGTTTCTGGCCATGTATTCCTTCTCTCTGTGACAAAATAAATATGATGCCATAAACACTTACTTATAAATCAATTTGGCTGATGAGCAAGTAAAAGGAAGATCACACGTGGTTTACAGATAGGTTCATTTGGGGCCGGCTTTCGTTATTACTGTTGTTATTCTTACGAAGAGTATGTCCTTTAAAATAAAAGTGGCCATATTATTTTTCGCCACACCAGAAGTCTGTATTCCTCGGGGAAGCCAGCAAATCAGAATCTAACAAGCTATGCATAATAACGTGTAGCATATGCTACAGCTGAGTTCATTCCCGCTGTTTGCAGGACACACATCTACCTAGAATTGCAGAAGTGCTTGTTATCTTGACAACACCAGGAAGGGGTAAAGATGACATGAAGCATTCCGTATACAGCACAAGGCGTTGCCTCCTGGGACAATGTCAAGATTCCCAGCAATAAGTCGATGGGAATAAATGCAGGAATCACTAAGGTTTAAAATGACCACATCCCAATTACAGATTTTTTTTTTTAGCAGCTCCAAAGGTCCTATAGATTAGTTTTATAAATTGTGTTGATCTCATTATAATGCATATCCTTTATAAAATGCAGGCTATAAAGAACTTGGCCTTTTGCTAATTCAATGTATTCTCCGGTTGATTCGGTCCTAACAGTTCCCCCTGACATAGCAAATCCTCTTTCTATTTCAAAAATTCCAATTTCTTCTCTTTAAATTTTCTGCATGATTTATTACCTTATCCTTCATTCAGCAAATATTTATTGACTGCCAACTATATTCATAGCATTATGTTGGGCACTGGGAGAGATGTAAAGATGTATAATACATACTTCAAACCATCTAGTAAATAATCTTTCCCAGGATGATAAGACATGCACACACAAAAAGTAAAATGTCAATAAAGAAATTAAAATCATGCAAGGATATAAAAGAGATGTCGCGGGGCGGCACAATGGAAACACCACATAACTGACACCAGCAGAATGTAAAACACGAAAATAGTGGGTGCAGTAATTTTTCAGGGTTCAGTGCTCAGCAAAAGCTTTGGAGACAAGAAGCAGGCGAGGTTTGGAAGGTTTTCAAGGAGACGGTCTAGGCATGGACAAGGCCACATGTTAATGTGCAGAGGTGAGCAGACATGTCGTGTTGGGAGGAAACGCTGCTCTGCAGGCTGAGGTCTGGCTGAAATGGAGTGTGAAGGGCACGGCAAGTGTAACTTGGAGTCATGTGCCAAACATCTGTGCTTCAGCTTCCACTTAACAACAGTGAGTATCTGGGGAAAGTGTCCCTATTACAGCCTTCACTGAGGTCTAACATATTCCAGGCTACACACTTTGTTGCCCCTTTCTTAATTGATTTTTTTTTTGGACAGTTATTCTACTACGCCATAATGTTTTTGTTCTGGGTATACATTATGGAGTAGCTAAATCGATAGCGTTGACACCTTTATTACCTCACTCAGAATCCGCCCCATAGTGGTTTTTCAATGTTACTGGCTGTAGTCACCAGAACTAGTCAGTTCTCCTGTCTACGTGTGTATCATGTGACAACCTATCGTGTCACACGCATTGCTACCTGCTGGTAACTACCATTCCACTCCGTTTCTGTGCACTCCACATTTTCTTGTTTCACATATAAGCAGAAGGCATAGATTGTGAATGGAGCTCCAGACGAATGGGCGCAATTACGTAACCATCATTGCAGTCCAAACACAGGACATTGCCACCCTCCCAGAGGTGGCTCTTGTCACCGCTTCCGGTAAATCACCACGCATCCTTTGTGTTCCACTTACATGGCAACACTTGGCATTTGGAATAGCTTCATATTTGCTATATGATGTTTTCACGGATGCTCTATCATACATTGGGGCTCCTTTGACCAATGACTCAACAGATGTAAATCTTGCTAAATAAAATTTCATCTATGTACAGAGAGTCTCAGAAACTTTGTTGTTTTTATTAGAACAATATGGTTTTTTATTAGAAATGACAGGATAGGATCACTGTCACATTATGAAAGCCTTCAACACAAAGGGACAAATCAAAAGCTAGAGTAAAAGCCAGGGAGGTGGCTCAATCTGGGTATCTGCATTCAATTCCCAGAATCCGCATAAATATGGGAAGAAAAAAACAATTCACTAAATTTATCCTCTGACAGCCACAAACATGCCATGGTTCATGTGCACGCACACACACACACACAATATTAATATTAATAATATTTTGTTTTATATTTATTTGCTTTTATTTAATTTTTTCTTATAATATATTTTGATAATATTCTTTCCATTCCTAGCTTTCCCACATCCTCCTACCCACCCAACTTCATGTTCTTCCTCCCTCCCACAGGGAAAAGAATGCGGTTTCAGCTTACCCCAGTCAGAATGGCCAAGACAAATAAAATAAATGATAGTGGGTGCTGGTGAGGGTGCAGGGAAAGGGAAACAATTATGAATTGCTGGTGGGTACATGAATTGGTCCAGCCACTCTAGCAATCAGTGTGGAGATTCTTCAGAAAGCTAAAAATAGATCTACCACAAGACCCAGCTGTACCACTCTTGGACATAGATCATTCTTACTACAGAGATGCTTGTTCATCCGTGTTCATGGCTGCTCTATTCTTAGTAGCCAGAAGCTGAAAACAGCCTAGATGCCCATCAACTGGTGGATGGATAATGAAAACGTGGCACATTTATACCATTAAATAGTATGGAGCTGTTTGCAGGTAAATGGATGGAGCTAGAAACAATTTTCCTGAGTGAGGTAACCCAGACTCAAAATTATAAATATTGCATGCTTTCTCTTATATGTGGATGTTACCTTTTAAGCCTTATGTTTATATTTAGAATAATCAAAGAGGTTGGGTACCTAGTAAAGGACCAGGGGAAAGAGAAACTCTTCTAAGGCAGGGACAGTAGGGTACAGTATTATAAAGAGACGAAGGAGAAGCTAGAACAGGAGGAATAAATGGGAAGAATGATAGGAGGGCAGGATAAAGAAAGAATATGAGGAGAGACAGCTAACACTAAAGGCTTGAAAAGCCGTATGGAAACCCATTACTATAGGAGCTTCCTAACAGATAAACACATGAAAGGAACTTAAATGGAATTACCATATAACAGGGTAAACAGTGTCCCAACTAGACATCTACCTTCCCAGTTACCAAGTAAAATCCAGAGTGAGGAAAGGATTGTGCCACTGTTTATGCTGTTGCCTGCTCTCCACAGCCTGATGGTAAGGCTGAAGACCAGAGAGCTGGTGCCCAGCTGGAAGCTCCGCCTCTACTGACTAGTGCTCATGCACACAACTGGAGGAGAAAAGTCATCACCAATTTCACGCATGTGAACCCTGTGACCTGCAGTAGGAACCTGCCTACAGGGTATACCTGTACAATAGTGGGACAAAAGTTATGGGAGTAACCAACCACTTTTTTTCTATTTTGATTTTAGGGCCACTCCATAAGATGAAATTCAGACTTGACACTGATAAAGCAGCCAATAACACGAGACTAGATAGGTTCTAGACCCTCGGGGGCAAACAGACCACCGTTATGCTGCTAACGGAAAATAACAATAAAATGGCTCCTAGCAGCATATGGCTATATTCATAGAGCAGAGTGTCACTGACCTCCTCGGAGAAGTTTCCTCATGCAGTAGAGAGAAATTAACATACACGTCCACCACTGGACAACGGGCAGAGTTAGGGACTTTGGAGCATCTTCTAGACACAGCAGGGCTGATGCAAACATTTCTCTTTAATCTTAAAAAGAATGAAAAGAAACCTGGAGGAAGCAAACTGCAGGAAATGGGTAGAAATTTTCTCTTTCTAAACTAAAATACAGCTAGCAAGCTTAAAAAAAAACAGGTATTGATAGTAAAAATAAGAATAAGACGTTATCGAAAAAAGAACAATTAAGAATTGGAGAGTGAGAGCTGAGAGACAACTCAGTAGTTCACAGCACTTGCTGCTCACACATGAGGACTGAAGCTCAGACCCCAGCGCCA
>JAQHUG010000092.1:3426251-3462200 GCA_028555095.1 Dicrostonyx torquatus
CACACACACACACACACACAGAGAGAGAGAGAGAGAGAGAGAGAGAGAGAGAGAGAGAATTTATTTCTGAAAAGAACTACCAATAAGCAACAAGTTAATTCTGATCTCTAAATATCATAGTAAAATGCAGAAAAAGGGACACTCTACAGAGACCATCTCTGCCTCTGCTCCTGCCTCGTCTCTGTCTCTGTCCCTGCCCCTCTCCCCCTGCCCCTGCCTCCCTGCCTCTGCCTCAATGTTTTGCATGTGATATATGTTTAAATGTTGTTAACTTTAAAAAGCCAGACACACTATCTCTGTAGTCCCAAGAAGGAAGTGTTCTTGACCAAGAATATTCTTTGAAGTCTTCCCAAAAGAAAGAAGGAAATTACGTTAACATTCACTTGAAATTAATTTTTCCTGAAAAGTTTTGAGGGCAGTTCCTGATGGAGAGAGGGCAACAAGATAGGCAATAAGCCCCTGTGTGGCTGGCAGTGCTAAAACCTAGAGGGAGCTCTTGATTTCCTCGGCTCTTCTCACCCACAGCCTTTGGAGTTTCCTGCATCCTTTGATCGTTCTTGATGCCACAACTCAAAGGGGCAAAAGTCTGCCTTCATCAAAGGCAGACCACTGTGTGCTCTGAGTTTGTCGTTAGCTATCACAAGAGGTTACTCCACAGGGCACAGGTATCCCCAAGAGGACCCAATGGTGTCCTCCAAAACTCCTTGCTTATTTACAAGCTCAAAATATGACTCCATTTGGAAATAATGTCTTTGCGGATATAATCAATTAAAGATCCTATGATAGCACTTGATTTGGGGGAGGTCCTAAATGCAATAGCGTCCTTATTTAAAAACAGATAGTGAGGACACAGCCAGAACAAAGGACTCGTGGAAGCAGAGGCAAGGGTTGTGTTTATCTACTCTAAAGCTGTGATTTATAGTAAGATTACTATATGCTATATTGACCTTCCTCTCCAGTTTCCAGCAGAGGGCTTCTCAAATCCCTGTCCGTTCCTGAGCAATAGGGACAGAAGGAGAGTATTTTTCTAGTATTTGGTCTTTGGCCCTGGCTCCTGAAACAAGAGTTCCAAGTCATAGGGAATGTTCTACATCATGGAAGCAGCTTTTGTCCTCGGGGGAATAGTCATGATAGATCCTTGGATAGCAACTGTAGATTCTAGAGGCTCTTTGTTGTTGACCACATTCGTAGGCTGAGAAGCTGCCACACCCAACATCACAGGGACAGAGAACCTGCAGTCAGACCCTCGAGACCTCACTCTGTGTATCTTCTCTTCGGGCTCTTAGTCTGGGTTCTATATTATATTCTTATTGAGATAATAAACTAAGAAATAGAAAAGGCTCTCTGAGTTCTGGAAGCCTTTCTAATAAACTATTCAGATCCAAGGAGAGAGAGTTCATGGAAGCCTCCAGTGTACAGACAAGTTGAACAGACGCTATGAGCGATGGTTGGTGTGTGTGATTAAGAACGGTTTTGTGGAATGGAAATTGTAACCTACAAGATCTGAGACTCCCTTCCAGACAGATCAGGGCTAGCCCCCCGCTATCACAGAACTGTACGATGTAGACAGTCCTCACACCTCAGCTTCCAGAGGCTTCTGGGCTAGATGTGTGGAACAGTGTGGTTTTTCTCAACTTTTGCAACTTCAAAAGCCAAGAAATCCTGGAATCATTAGAAACTGCAAGAGCAAAGAGAGATCAGACCCCAGGGACACTGGAGGGTATGAGGTCCTGGGGACCGACTAGTCGCAAACCTGTGGCTTCCATACTGTGAGAGATTCTCCTATTGTTTTGAGTCACTGAGCTGATGGTAACTCAACAGCAAGCCCATCCCCAAACTCCTAGAAGTATGTGTAACCCCCAAATCAGATGCACCAATAATTATATCCCCAATGTGGGTGCTTGGTCCCCAAGCCCTCCTGCACCCCAGATGATCATTTTTTGCTTGAGAAATACTGTGCAGAAGAGAAGCACGGGAAAGTGAAGGGTATGAATTGTTTGGGTTTGTGGCCCAGACTGTCTGTAGTATTGATTGCTCTGTTACTGCTCTGTTCACCAGGCTAACACGCTCCATCTATCCCAAGACCCTGTGACAGCCGAGAGAGCCATTCCTTCACACAAATAGAGAAGCTGACAATTCTATACAGCAGCATCTGCCAATGTGGAGTGGGTTCTGGCTCTGCATGTCATCACCAAGGTGGAGGATATAACGGGGCAATTGTGCGCTTGAGTCAGGGCTAATGCAAGATGTGCAGACAAGAGGCAGCTGGCTGGGCTCTTTGGCACCAGATGGAAATACTAGGAGGAAGGAGGAGCTTTTCAAGGGCCAGTCTGGAAGCTTTGGTTTTCCATGTTCAGCAGCAGCAGTGACAGGCAGCAGCAGGCAAGGGGGAACCTGGGTAGGTTATAGGCCTTGAATATGGTGGTCCTTAGATTTACAAGGATTGCAATTTGCAAGGAGTTAGGATTCCCCAGTCTAACACAAGCCAGTGTTTAAAAACTCCTGGCTTGGGATGCTCAAGACCCTTGTCCCAAAGATCTGCCAGCTCTCTTATTCTCCCATAGCTGACAATTTCTCTGCTTGGTCCTTTTATAGCCTTTTACCCATCTTCATTCTTAGTAACCTGCCATATTTTTGCTTCTGCAGTCCTCTCCAGCCATTTCAGAACTGCTCAGCTGATGTTTCTTAGCTGTCAAGAAGCCAAATGTCCTCTACTCTCTAAGCTTAGCCCACTATCTGGCCAGCTGTCCCTAACACTGCCACTCAGCTGTCTCGGCCACTGCCACTCCAATGACTCTGCTCTTTTTGTGTTACGAGTCTAACACACGCTATTGAAAGTAGGTGTGCTAGTCATTTTTGCGTCAACCTGACACAAGCTAAAGTCATCTGGGAGGAGGGAACCTCAGTTAAGAAAATGCCTCCATAAAACTGGGTTGTAGGCAGGCCTGTAAAGCATTTTCTTAATTAGTGATTGATGAGGGAGGGCCTAAGCATCCCTGGGCTGGTAGTCCTGGGCTCTATTGAAAAAAGTAAAGCAGACTTGAACAAGTCACGAGAGGCAAGCCAGTAAGCAGCACCCCTCCATGGCCTTTGCATCAGCATCCAGGATCCTGCTCTGTTTGAGCTCCTGGCCTGGCCTCCTTCAATGATCGACTATACTGTGGAAGTAAGTCAAGTGAACCCTTTTCTCCTCAAGTCACTTTGGTCATGGAGATTTATCACAGCAATAGTAACCCTGACTAGGACAGTAAGCAAAGACTACTGGAAAGAAGATTTTATTGGGTCTAATGTCATGACCCCAGAGGAAACAGCGCAGAAGAGTCTCCCCGACTACACACCAAGCGAGCCTGAGCTGACTGTGTATATAACCAAAAAGAAAGGTGTGGGGTGGGGGTGCGGGACATAGTCACAGTGTTTACACCGATCACAGCCTCACCTCTTTCACCCCCATCACAGCATCCCCCTGCTAGGCCACAAGAGGAAACGCTTCCCTTCACACCTAGCTGGAAATAGATACAAAATAATCGAAAGATCATCATGGTTGTTGCTCCATCAAGAGCCAGGATAATCATCTATAATCATTGCATGTTTTTCTCAAGGCATCCATGGAATGCTCGCTCATAGCAGCCAGCACTGACATAAAGATAGCCTGGCTGGTTGTTGAGTTGGCATCTTTTTGTATAAGGCAGCCAGGGCCATAAGGGAGAATCGAAGAGCTGATAATTAGGGAGTTAGAACAAATGCTTACAATAAGATCTTGAAAAACTTATCAACACTAATAGTGATTTTAACTCTAATACCCCAAGGAGAACCGTCCCCTTCCTCTGTCTCAAGTTAGAACAAATGCTGTCTGTTTAGCACCAGGATCTTGGTGCTGGGTTAGCTCCAAATGTGAACTTCTACTTTGTTTCCTGCTAAGTGATCTTAGGAGAGTCTATACATTTCAAATGTCCAACTGGTTAGTTATAGTAATTATGTAACGCTGTAATTCTAAAAGTTGGTGCAATAATGTTCATAAAAGAGCATGAAAACATCCACTAATTATGAACTAACCTATAACTTAATAATTTATTACCTTTTCAAAATGTTTACTGCAGGTGTTCTGTCACGGAGATGAAATTCTAGCAAATGTAATTCCTTTTGTTATTTTTTATTAGTTCTTGAGAGTTTCACACAATATATATTGATGATATTTACCCCAATCACCAAGTTTTCCCATGTTCATCTACCTTTTCCTACTCACCCAAGTTTTTTAAACCATCAAGTCCAGTTCATGTCACCCATATACTCACTGGAGCGCGGTTGGCCTGTCAGAAGCTACACCATGAAAGACTGACTCTCTTTCTCCCAACATCTATACATTTCCAGTAACTCATCAGCTAGGGAGTGACACCATGCCCACTCCCATGCTGGGATTTTGTCTGACTTGGGCAAACACAGCACTTGTGTGAGCTGTCATAACTGCCATGAGCTCCTGTGTGTGATCGTTTAGAAAATGCTTCCCTTGGAGTCATCCACTGCACGAGTCACTTTTCTGTTGCTGAAATAAGACATCATAACTAAAGCAACTTATAGAAGAGTTTATTGGCACTTATAGTTTCAGAGGGTTAGAGTCTATGACCATCATGGTAGACAGCATGGAAGTGGCCAGCCATGGGACACAGGCAAAGAACTGTAACCACGAGCCTACATCTTGAATATTAAACATATGGCAGAGAAAGAGTTAACTGGGAATGTCAGGGACTTTTGAAATCTCAAAGCCTACCCCCAGTGACACACCTTCTCCAACAAGGCCACACCTTCTTATGTTTCCCAAACAATTGCCACTGGGGAACAAGTGTTCTAATACATGAGATTAAGGAGTCCATTAATCCTCATTCAAACCACCACAGCCACCATCTCTGGCTTTGACAATGTTCCTCTTTCTTCTCTGCCACCCTACCTCTCCCTAGGGAACCCCCCTTTCCCCATTTGCCCAACCACATCACATGCACACTGCTATCACTTACTTTATTGCTGCCCCCCTTCCCCGGTGATGGTTCATGCTCACTTTCCAACTCTCTGCAGTTACTCTTGGCCATGAGTCACATCTGAAGTTTGGAGCTAGGAACCTCTGGTGACAGAGAACATGCAGTGTTTGTCCTACTGGGTCTGGATTACCTTACTCAATATGATCTTTTCTAGTTCAACCCATTTACCTGCAAAGTTCATTGTTTCGTTTTACCTTACCACCGAGTAGTGTGCCACAATTTTTACTATATGTCCATCAGTTGAAAGACATTTAGGTTGTTTCCATTTCCTAGCTTTTGTGTGTAGAGCAACAATAAACATGGTCATTTTCACAATGCTAATTCCACCAATCCATGAGCATGGGATGTCTTTCCATTTCTAGTATAATGAAGGAGACCAGTAGGGTCATGTTACAGTTTACTAACTGGTAAATCAATGCACTATGCTGCCTGTACCCTTTATTCAGGCCACACATTCTTCAATCCAACTCCGCCCCTTGGGCCAAACTGCCCCTCACAATTGGCCAGCAGAGCAGTGACAGAATTCCTGCAATACTGGTGTCTTTCTCTATCTCTTTCTTCAGGGGTTTTAAAGTTTCATTGTAGAAGCCTTCGCTTCCTTGGTTAGGTTTATTCCTACTAGCAAGTTGTTTTCTTTGAGGCTACTGGGAAGGGAAGTGTGTCCAGAGCTCCTCTGTATTTTTGTTGGTGGTGTCTAGAAAAACTATTGATTTGTGCAAGTTGATTCTGTTCCCTACCACATTGCTGAATTTGTTTATGCTTCTAGAAGTTTTCCGGTAGAACTTTGGAGATCTCTAATGCCATGTCATCTGCAGCTAGAGATAGTTTGACTTCTTCTTTCCCTATCCGTATGCCTTTAATCTTCTCTGGACTTACTGCTCCAGCTAGTACTTGAGAAAGGTATTGAAAAGACATGGGCATCCCTGTGTAATTCCTGACTTCAGTGGGATTGCTTCAAGCTTTTCTCCATTTAGGACAATGGCTGTGGGTGTCTCATATATAGCTTTCATTGTGTTGAGGTATGTTCCCTCTAGTCTTACCTTCTCTAAGACTTTTTTTCTTTCGTGAAGTCATGTTGGAATTGTTCAAAGACTTATTCTGCCTATACTTAATTGATCATGTGACTTTTTTATCTTAAAGTCCATTTATGTGGTTTATTACATTAATTGGCTTGTGTATATTGAACCATCTTTCAGTTCAGGGATAAAGTCATTCTGGTCATGCTACATAATCTTTTTTATGTATGACTATATTTGGTTTGCAAGGATTTATTTGAGCATTTTTGAGTCAATGTTTATTCAGTAGTTTTCTTTTTTGTTGCTGTGTCTTTGCTTGATTTTTGTGTAGTGTGATACTGACTTTGTAGAAGGAGTTTGGGAGACTTCTCTTTCTTTCATGTTTAGCGGTTAGGAAGGACTGACTATAGATTCTCTTTGTGTGATTAAATTCTACTGTAAATCCTTCTGGCCCTAAACAATTTTTTTGCTACAAGTTTTTTTTATTACTTTTTCAAGCTTCTCATTTGTTGTGAGTCTGTTTAGGTTGCTGATTTCTTCTTGATTTAATTGTGATGGTTTAAATAAACCTAGAAACATCAACTAAATGGAGTAGGGGTTTGTAAAGCCCTCCCTTAATAATATTCTGAACTTTGTTGGTATCTGTTGTAATGTTTCCCTGTTCATTTCTGATTCTGTCAAATTAAGCACTATTTTTGGTTAGTTGGCCCAAAGGTCGATCAATCTTGCTTGTCTTCTCAAAGAACCCAATCTTATATTCATTAAATTTTCTTGTATTCTTTTCTCAGTGTTTCACTGATTTCTGCTGATTTATATTATCTCTTGCCATTAGTTAGGTTTGGATTCAATGTTTTTCTTGTTTTCCACCTTTCTGAATCGCATCATTAAACCATTTGTGTTCTTTCTGATTTTTAAATGTAGGCATGCAGAGCTACAAATTTCTCTTATGAGATAGCTTTCAAGGTGTCACAGAGGTTGTATTGTGTTGTGTTTTCTTTTTCATTTATTCCCAGGAATTTTTTTTCTTTCTTGATTTATCCTTTGACCTATTCATCATCATTCAGTAAAGAGTTCCTTACTCTGCATGAGTTCACATGCAGAAGTTCACTAGAAGTTTTTCTACCATGCATAATAAAAACCCAGAGACAGATTTGGGGTTCAACCTGAAGATCAGAAAAGCAAAGCAGCCAAGCCACTAGAGAGCTCTTACCTCTAGGAAATCTCCAGACTGAAAGAGAGCAAGTTCCCATCTCATCCTGTCTTATATTCCTCTCCAGTGCTGGAATTAAAGGTGTGCACCACAACTGCCTGGCCTCTATGGCCAACTAGTGTGGCTGCTGGGATTAAAGGTGTGTGCTACCAATGCCTGGCCTGAATGGCTGACTAGTGTGGCTGCTCTGCACTGACCTTTAGGCAAGCTGTATTTATTAAAACATAAATAATAGACCACTATAGGTTTTATGCTGACAAGTCTTCTTTCATTTTTGTCAAATAGGATACAAAAAGTGATTCCAATCTTTCTGAATGTGTAAAGATTTGATTTGTGTCTCAGAATCTGGTGTGTTTTAGAAAAGCATCCTTGTGTCTTTTTTTGATGTTTGGGTAAAAAATTCTGTAGCTACCTTTCATCCACTTGATGCATGCTGTCAGTTAGTTCTGATGGTCCTCTGTTTATATTTTGTTCAGATCACCTGTCTGTTGGAGAAAGTGGGGTAGTGAAATCACCTATTATAAATGGATCGATATTTGTGTCTTTGAATCCAGTTGTTCTTTTTAATGAAATTGGTCACCACAGAGTTTGTTTCCTTTATGTTTAGGATAGTAATGTCTTCTTAGTTAACTGTTCCCTTGATTAGATAAAGAGTCCCTCTTTATTTCTTCTGATTAGTTTTAAATCGAAATCTAGTCAGACATGAGTGATGTCTAGTCAGCATAGTGATACTGCTTGCTTCCTGGTCCCATTTGACTAGAGCACTTTTGTCCACCCTCTTACTTTAGGGTGGCACCTAGCTGCAAACCCAAGATATGTTTCTTAAAGACAACACATAGCTGGATTCTGTTTTTGATTCATTCTGTCACCCTGTGTTTTTTTTTGCTATTGATATTTAAAATCATTACTAAAATGAGTGTGCTAATTGTAGCCATTGTTGCTAATTTGGGGAGTTTTTGTCTGTGTTCTCAGTGATATTTTGTATTTTAATAATTATAGCTTTATACTCTTTTCCATGGGATGTCTGCTAATCTTCACCCTTGCTTTCAGCCTGAAATAATGATTCCTATATTTTATTTAGGTTTAGTTTATCAAATATATATTTTTTAGGCAGTTTAAGTCATGGAATTTTTTTTCCTCCTTCAACTATGGTAGATAGATTTTCTGGGTGTGTTTGCCTAGAAGTTGGCTGACATAGTATTTTAATGTGGATGCACTGCTTCAGACTGGTTTTCAAGGTTTCCATTGAGAAATCAGCTGTTATTCTGATGGGTTCCATTTTCATGTGGCTTGCATCTGCTTTTCTCTTAAAGCTTTCAATCCACGTTCTAAATTGTATATACTTAATGTTTTAACTTGATATACTGTGGGGATTTTCTTTACTGGTATTGTATATTTGATGTCCTATATATTTTTTTGTCTGTATAGTTGTGTCTTTTCTTCATTAGGAAACTTTTTCTTCCATGATTTTGTTGAAGATTTGGTATATCCCATCGACTTTGGATTCTTCTTTCTCCTCATCTATGCCTATAATCTAAAGGTTTGGTTTTTTATGGTATCCCATATATTCTATATGTGCCTTTCCTGTCATTGTTAATGTCATATTCCTTCTATATTTGGTCTAGATAATCAACCTTATCTTTGAGTCCTACAATTCTATCTTCTGCTTGATTTGTTCTATTTATAAGCCTTTCTTTTGACTTTCCTAGAATAATTACTGGGTTTTCAGTTCCGTCTTCATTTTGGCTTGAATCCTCTTCAATGTTTCTATCTTCTGATTGAATTCTGATCTCAAGTCCTGGGCTGTCCTGTCTCATGTTTGTGTTATATGGGCATCACTGGGCTTTCATTCTCCTTAAACTCTTTCTTCTCAATTCTACTGAGATATCTCTTTGTGTCTTCTTTAAACTCCTTGAATTCTTTGAAGAAGTTCATTATTGTTCTTTAAACAATAATGTCCAGGGATCCATCCATGTCGCTGTCATTTGCAAACATTTCTACAGTACCGGAAGGTTTTGGAGAGAATATAGTGGCTTGATCTTTCATATTGTTGGTATTTTTATGAGAAGGTCTGGGTATGTGGACTCATTTTCTTGTTAGTTCTAATTCTGATATGGACAGAGCAGGTTGGGGCACAAGAGAGGTTGTGTGTGAGCTCTCAGCTACTACTCCCCTCTCACTCTGGGCCCCACAGCTTCAGCCCTCAATCCATGCCGCTCCCGGTGTCTGGCTAGCCTTCTTGCCCAGCCATTCCTTTTTCTGTCCCACAGCCCTCTTCCTTGGCTTTCCCAGCTCCAGAAGGAACCCAGCACTCTGAGCTACACAAGCAGGAGTACTCAAAACCTTCCCTAACCCTCCCCCAAAGAGCTGGTTCCGTGGGCAGAAACCTGGGTTTCTGAATTCCTTTCTGAAGGGCATCGGAGTCTTTGCCTTGTACTCTGTGGTTTTTCGTTTGTTTTTTTTTAAAAAAAAAAAAAACACTCCAAAATTTTTTAGCTCTCAATAAAATTCTGTTTTCCTTTCCCTCGTCCCCTCCTCTCTCCCTACTTGGAAGAGTCCCAGGCTGTCATAGCATAGCATATGCCTGGACCCAGTCCATTAGTTTAGTCCTTCTCTTTAGCTCTCGCTGTGGAGAAAAATCTATCTTAACAAGCCACAGGCACTCACGTACATTTCCCTGTGTTTACTAAACCTGCCTTTCTTTTTTATTTTATCATAGCAAACAAATATAATTCTTTTGATGCTCTCATTTTTGTTTTATTTTTTTGCCCCCTTTGTTGTCCTACGTTGGTTTGGAGGCAGTTAATTATTTCATGTACTCTCAAGTTCTGGTTTTCTGAAACTTGCTAATGTTCATCTTTTTGGAAGCCTCACCCGGATGATCTTGGTGTTCCATTAAGCAAATGAAGCGCCGCTTTAAAGCAAGAGGCAAAGAGCCCTTGAACCCCCGCCCCTCTTCAACTTTATCTTCACAAAGTATTCCTGATCAGAGGAACAGGGCTGCCTTATTGATTCTAGCCCAGCTTGCAGCCTGCGCCCTTCCTGTGCACTCTTGGGGTTCTGTTATCCTGCAGCTTTAAGCTTAGGGTTCCATTCTACTTGTCTTAAAATTTGCCATAAAAAAATTCTCATAATGGTGATTTGAGAGGGTTGTAAGTGAAATAGCCCAAACCCCCCTGAGGACAAGCTTTCATGGTACCAGAAGATGCTGTGTAAGCTTCCAAAGCTTAGCAAGGAAACAACCAACAGTCCAGCCTAGCTCTGACACCCGTGAACAACAACAGCAGCCAGCATGGCATAATAACTGTACCTAACGGCTCAGTAGTGGCACACATACCTTGATGTAACCAACATCTCTCTAATAGGACTTAAGGGCCACTAAATAAGAGGAAATCATGCCAAGTACTGGAAATCTAGTCAACTCTCCATAGCTAGTGAAGTTACGGACCTCAAAGGGGATCCTATAACCTACAACCACCACTTTACTAAACCAGAATAATCTTTAACCTCATCCTAATTATTTGTCCTTATGCCCATAGATAAGTGTAGTTCTTACCCCCTTAACCATGGAAACTTCTTATAGTAACAGAAACCCACACCTGATCAAGATGCAGAGCTATGGAATCATCTCAACTGATATATCTACAACACCTGGGCCTAAGGTTTGGGGATCATTGTGCAGAAAGATTATAAGAGCCCAAGGAACAGGGAGTTTGCTGTGAGTTTAAGTCCCCTAGAAATGTCAGAAGATACAATCAAAAAACATGGCTGAGCATGACCTGAATAAGGATGAAACCAAGACATGCCAACAGGGAAGAGAGAAAGCTCACAAAGCCTAGAAGAAGATCTATAGACAACTAAGAAATGCGGAGAGCAGGAGAAATAGTCTTCCCCGGGGAAGAGGATACCAATTGGTTATCAAATACTAAATGGTCAGTCCTGAAAACATATGCTTACAAGTAACATTATACAGATTATGCTGTATTTATATATACTTAACACTACACATACACACATACACACACATACACATACATGCACCTGTGACAACAATAAATAGGCCATAAATTTGAAAGAGAGCAAGGGGAGGCAGTACATGGGCACGAGTTGGAGGGAGGAAAGGGAAGAAGAAAATGATGTAATTATATTATAATCTTGAAAAATTGGAGCACTGGTCTTTTTCATCTTTTAGCTTCTGTTATTCTCAACAGTGAAAAATGCACCTGCTACTTAAAATCATAATTCATTTGGCAGCAGCTTCTAGTCAGAATCAAATTTCCTTTTCCTTCAAAATAACAAATACATCCACTGTTATTTTCTTCTATATGTTGATAGTGAGATACCATGGCATCTCCTAGCCCTGAAGATGTTTGCGTCATGTAGTTCCAAAGATTCTAGAGAACTCAGACAGAGAAACATAAAAGGCTGTGAATTTGGAGCCCAGAAAAGACTTTGCATGTGTGGCTTCTATTTTTAGCATGTCTATATGTGGGGCTAATGTGGGGTTCACAGTATACAGTGTGTTACTGTGACTGAAGACATAACTGATACCTAAAATAATTTTGTCAGTTGATAAGAGTGCTTCAGCCAAAAGCTAAAATACAGAAATATTAAAATCATGCTGAAAAGTAAGTTTTTCTAAAATGGGAAGGAGATGAAAGCCAAGGCTTTGAATAAATCCTTGGGTTTGTTTTTTAAAATTTTTGTTTTACATGTATGAGTGCTTTGCCTGTGCATATATATGAGTACCATGTGGATGCCTGGGGCTGTGGAGTCAGAATGAGGTTCTGGAGAATGAGAACGGGAGTCTCAGATGATTGTTCGCCACCATATGGCTGCTGGGAACTGAACCCAGGTCCTGTGTGAGAACACCCAGTTGTCTTCACCGCTGAGCCATCTCTCCTGATGCAAGGTAAATCTCTAGCCTGCCTTTATTTGACTGTAAAAGTGAATGCCTCTCTATTACAGAAAATAAGACCATGTGGGGGAGCGCATAGAAGGGAAAGAAATTTGTTTAGTTTTAATTGTATATTTTTATTTAGGAAAAAAAATCCATTCAGGAGTGTGGGACCCTCCCCTTTCTCATTGTCTTCCAAAGCACTGAGATCTAGAAGCAGATCTCATATCCTAAGCTGCAGTCAGGGCTCTGTTCCTACAAGTCCGTTGACATCCACTGTGAATCTGGAGACTCTGTTATTTGGCACAGAAGGTGAGGGCAGAACCAACCTGCTTTAAAAGTTATAATAATTACCATGGTCCTCTCCCATTCTACGAGCTAGTGAGGGGCCCAGAAATGCTAAAGGCTGACAGAGTGCATAAATCCAAACATGCTTGTCAGATATACTTTTAAAAAGCAAAATGTGAAATTTGACTACTACCTGAAGAAGCACACTTGAATCCATCCTCACACACTCTCTGGGCATCCTGCCCTTCTGTGTGGCATAGCTAACTGGTACAAGACACTCGCGAGAAAAAATGTCTACTTGCCATGAAGTCCTTTACATCGTGACCCCTGGTAAGGTTATATCAAGAGCACTGGTAAAGGCATAGGCTCGCAGAGGTGGCAACATTAAGGTCCATGTCACAAAGGATTGAGAAAGAGAAATTTTAGCTACACGATGAATAATTTTATCAAAATTGCAGCAAACACCAAGAAGATCATATTATTCACTTCGAGCTGGGTTTTTGTCAAATGTATCAAACCGCTGTGTCCCAAATTTTATCCTCACCCCCTATCTCTGTGCTCTCTGAAGACAGGCTGTATTATGTCTCATTGTGTGGCTGGCCTAACACCGTGCCTCCCTTGAGCTCTGCTCTGATTCTGATCTTAGCGTTTGAAGAACGTACAGGAAATTGTGCTTTGGCCTGGCAGATGCCGAGCATGAGTTTGCAACCCCATACATTTGTTTCCCGTTATGGAGCCCACCCCTGACAAATTACATTACATAGGATGACCCCCTCAAGGGTACCACTCTATGTGAAGAACAGCTCTCACGGTATGGTGAGCACTACCAACGTCCCAGGAGAGTAAGGACCTAATTAGAAACAGGATTAGTATGGTCCTTTCGTTTTTAACTGGAGCCTTTAGAAGTATGAAAATTCCAGAAGTTCCTTTCATGTGCAGAGCCCTGTGTGGATGCTAAGAGGAGCCCAAACCCTTCAATGGAAGCAGAAGCTGCTGCGTGATCACAGCGGAACCCTAAGCAGCACAGAATCAAAGCCCCGTAGCAGAAAAAGCACTCCTGGAGGTGATGCAAAAACTTAATCCCAAATCTCTGAATTCCCCAGTAGGTCTGAGAGCATGGCTTTTTCCTTGAGCTCTGAAAGCCGTTTTAATCCCCTTCTGAAAACTATTTAAATTTGCCTCAGTCCATTGCCCAGGCTCCTCTCCCAGGCACATGAGCGCTCAAGGACATCTCCTAGCTCTGAAGAGTTCAGGCTCTGGAACGCGCTGCTGGGCAGCCTTTGCCATCAGGAATGTCCCATTACAATTGGAATCCGGGTCACTAAATTGACATCTTACTGTTACCAACAGGAATTTCCTACAAAAGTAACCTGGTGATTACATCTGGCAAAGGCCTAGAAGGATTGCAGGTTTTCCTCATTTTTAGTTTGACCAGGCACAATTCAACTACGACCTTCATTAACGGCCTTTCTCCGAAGTCTTTGGCTTCAAGGAATTTTTGTTGTTGTTGTTCAGCATCCTGTGCTGTCAAACTGGGACGCCCTACCAAGTAGAAGTAAATAAATAAATAATAAATGGGCTTCCTAATTTACCTGAAGCAGTATTTGAGAATTTGTCTAGATTCTGAAGACAGTATGTGATTCAGAGAAGTCTTCTGCTCCTCCCCTATTGGTTGAATGAATCTGTAGGAAGAGCAGAATGGAACCCTCCCTACTGGGCGCTGGAACCTCCCTACTGGCTCCATGGGTTGCCGAGGACAGGTCTGTATGGCGAGACCTCTGGCAGGACTTTGTGATGAGGGCACTCTCAGATGTCCCTTCATAGAGCACATTCATATTGTGATTACAGCCCCCAAGGCCCTCGGTTTCCCTGGTCACAAAAGAACTGTGGAGACGCAGGGGAGCAGCAGCACCGAGCAACAGATGTTAACTGTAGCGGCTTGCCTCTGCAGAGAAGAGAAAGACATACATAGTCCACAGATCTGACAGGACACGAACGACCCCTGCTCCAGCACGCTGGAGACCAAAAGCAGACACACATGACTGGAGCCTTCCTACTCTGTGGAGGTATAGCAGTGAGATCCCAGGTTACCTGGGCAAGCAGCACCAACCCCACTTCCTGCCCCAGCGTCTGAGGGACAGAGGAGAGTCACAGCCCTGACTTGAGGATCCAATCAGCAGCTGTTTGCCTCCTAGAGGAAGTGGATACTGTACCAATAGGAGATGAAAGGGAAAGTGGGCGGGGACAAGAAACCCGGCTGCGGGTAAACTTCGTTCAACTGATTGATCACGGATTCAGGTCTCCATGGGAGGAAAAAAAGATCTGCTAGGATTTTTTTGTGATTTCTCTCCGGATGACTAGGATTGGTGTGTTCATGGGGATATGAGTGTTTCCTATACATGCTTATTTGGGGTTTTTACACGTTTTGGAAACTTAAGTATTTCCTTTCGTGTCCAGAAACACTCCCAGTCATGGCAGACACCACTTTGAGCAACAATCCTTTAGGAATGAGAAAAGCCAAGACAGGTAGTCTATCGCCAGGCAGAACTGGCTCAAAGGCAGCATGAAAGAGGGGTGTTCTGCAGCTGCACCCCGACCAGAAAAGCAGGAAGCACAGGCGGCCCAGAGGACTAGAGGCTCAGACATCTGTGGAAACAATCCGGCGGCAGCTGGAGCAAGAGGACGTGAGCTTTGGCCTACTTGCCTTTCAAGGGTGCCGATCAGCGGATCAGCGGAGCTCTGATGATTTAGGCTAGCACAGTTCCCTGCTGCAGGCTGTAGGCTGCATGGTATTTCTACCCTGAGATTGCTGGAGCTGGAAACCCAGCTAAACAACTTTCACGGCCCAGCACTGCTGGAGCTGGCTGTCGTGAATGAGGTATGTTTTGGTCCCAGGCTTGAACACACAGAGGAACTCAAAATATTCCAGGTAGCTGTTGTGAGCCCAAGCCCAGGGAACAGGACTTCTGGGACAATGTGAGGAGTCACTGACGGAGAGTAATAGCCTAAGAAAGGGCTCTCCCATTAACTGGTTGCAGAACCTCAGAACCAGAGTGGTTCTCTGGTCTGAACTAGGCTCAGAGCCTCCATTCTCAGCTCACTGTGGCCATGTTCTTGTAGTATTATTCTCTAGATAACCCCACCCTACCCTAAGCCATATTCAGCGTAGCCGTATTTGGTCAGTTCCTCTGCAGTGCATCTTCAGATTGCTCTTGACCTCATCCAGTTAGTCCAAAAACATACACTGAACGTTCTGTGCACCGTGGTCGTTAGTCACATCTACCTTGGTGCCCCTTCCTAAGTGCCCTGCAGAGCAGCCAGCAGTGGGCTGCACAAGAACAAAGTAGGCATGTCGACCCCAGGACCTTGACACAGACCCTGAAACAGCTTCCTTCTGTCGCTGACACAAGGCCATTAGCAACACCCAGAGTAGAGTTCTCTCTGTCTATGGCAAAGTCGGCAATGCTCACTAAATGTTCTGATAGCTCTCCTACACTCCTCAGCCACTTCCAGTAAGCCCGGTTCTGTCGCCAGTGTTCAAGTGGGCTGTGGGAAGATGCTGTGTGTCTCTGGGCCTTGCGTGGCCTTCATTAGCTCCTTCCATGCCTCAGTTTCCAGGGCTGATCCAGTCCTCCAGAGCCAAGTGGCAATGACAAGCAGCATCACTGCCTGCCCCTGAGTTCATCGTGGATAAGCAGTGACAATGGTACACCGAACTCCACTAGGCACCACCACCTCAGTTCACAGTGGATAAGTAATATATGCAAAAGGCATATATTTTGGGGTTATCTAGTGACACAGCCTGTCCTGAGGCATCTGGTCAGAGCCTCAGTTGTCAACCTCACATACCTGGGAAGAAATAACCTCAGTTGAGGGGTTGACTCCATCAGGTTGACTTGTGGGCATGGCTCTGGGGTGCTCTCTGAGCTACTAATTGATGTAAGAGGGCCCGGCCTCCTGTGGGGTGGTGCCATCACTGGGGGAGGTGGGCCTGGACTGTATCAGGGAGCTAGCTGAACGAGAGCAGGGAGCAAGCCAGTGAGCCATGCTCCTCCACGGTCTCTGCCTCTGCTCCTACTTGAGGTCCTCCTCCCTCGGCTTCCCTCCGTGATGGACTGGAAGCAGGACATGTCAACCAAGTAACGCCTTTCCTCCCCAACTGGCTTTTGGTCAGTGTTCTTTATCCAGGCAGCCACAGAAAGCAAATGAGAAGACACTCTAAAACACTGCCTCTTCTTCTCAATCCAAACCGAAAGAATGTCCTTATTCCCGCAAGTCTCAGCCACCCACCCGTAAATACGAGATGACAGTCACAACAAAGTGAAGGGAACATTTGACCAAAATGCAGTCTGCCTCCGTCTTCACATCGCCTCCTCCGTGCCGTGTCTGTCTCCAGGCTCCCTCTGCCTCTTTTGGATGCATACCATTATATTTAGGGGCCACCCGATAAACTCCTCCTGCGAAGCAACCTAACTTAATCACGTCTCTTGGTCTCTTCATAGGCCCTGCAGATTAGGATATGGGCACATGGCTCGCTGAAGGGTAAGGGCACCGTTCTGTCCCAGCACCGCACCAAAAATGAAATTTCCACTCCATGCTATTTGTTAAATAGATCAAGACACAGCAAGCGAATGGATGATTCCTCAAAGGCTTGAGCTCCCCTGGAAAAGCTGGGGGTCCTGCCCCGGGCTCACTTCCATGCCCATTTGCCGAATGTGATTCTGCTCGTGGACTTCCCTTCCCGCGACAGGCCTGGGGATTCCTCAGCTGCACCTCTGTGTCCCATCGGTCACCTGTGCCACTCCTCGGTGCACACTGTCTGCGCACCCCAGCTGCCCTGCTCTCAGGCCACAGCCAACTCTCTGGCACAGAATTAAATGTTCCCTGAACAAATACGTGAGTTCATCCTAAGTTCACAACAAGAAATAGGAGAAGCATTGAATTGCTGCAGTATATCCCCCTGTAAATTGGCCTGGATTGAAATCACTACATTGGGGAGGACAGTGCTCCTCCATGTCTAGGAAAAGGTGCACTTGGCCCTGAGCCTGTGGCCCGGGGCTGGCACAAACATGGGCAACACAATTTGTCCCCGACATCCTCTGGCTATCCACAGACTGAGCCAATCCCTGTGGGGTCCAAGGCCTTGCTCAGGCAGAGGGGAGGATTAATCAACTTTCTTTCCACAGCCAGCAGGAGCTCCAGCTCAGAGGGAAGCTTACCAGATGGAAGGAAGGCTGGGATCCAGGCACCACCCCACACAGAATCAACACTCTTCATCATTAGTCACATTAAGAGTCCGCATAACTGAGCAGAGAGGCCAGCTATGGAGATCAGCGTGGCAGTGACGGAGGGATGGCACAATCTCTGAGTTGATCTTCCAGAAGATTCTGAGATGGTCTGTTTTTCTCTCAAAGGAGAATCCAACAGAATCCGTCTTCCTTTTGTAGATAAGTGAAAGCTTAGTTTGGCTAAATCTTGGGCATCATCCAAGGTCTGCATTCTTAGTCAAGTCCCTGGCTGCTGTTAACATTAGGATAGAGGGACTTCAGGAACAATCAGATTAGCAGCCCACTGCTGTCAACTCTCACCACCACCAGGGCATTCACTGGAAGAGGAAAACACTTGGTAAATGCACAGAATCAGGAGCCCACTCCTCCCTACAGTCTTCAGTGGAGAAGACAATTGCCCAAAATGGAGTGTTGACATCACGAGTCCTGCCAGCACCCTCTTTATCCAGTCAGGCATGATACAAATACACGTTTACTAGTAATGCCTGGGCTCCCTGAGGAGTCCTGGGTTTGCAGATCAAAGCTGAGGCCAGCACTCCTCCTGTCAGGGGAACCAGAACCACTGGGAGAGAAACAAGAGCAAAATGACCTTTTCGCAAAGAGACAGCTGGAAAGAGCTGTGGCTCTTCTTGTGAAGTGTGTAGGCCAGGCTGGCAGACAAAGGGACACTCCGGTGCCTACTCACTGTGGCCTTGCCGCCTGACCCTGCCACCTGCTGACAGGGTTAAGCCATGAAAGCACCCCATGTCTGTAAACACAAGAGTGTGCGCGCGCACACACACAGCCATTTTACAATTCCTCTTTGTGGCTTTCACACACAATCATCTAAAGCTGCTGCAGCTTTCTCTGGCTAGCTGCTTTTCCCTTCGCTCCTCACAGCAGCAAGCCTGGAGATGCCGAGAGGAAGAAAGCAGCCTCCATTACCCATGTCCTCACACCAGTCAAGTGTATTAGCCTGACATTTGAAAAGCAAAGACACATGTCCCTTTGCAGACAAACAGAGAACTACTGGGGAATGCACGAATCTAAACCACGACCCTCTGATCTGGAGGAGGAGGAGGAGGAGGAAAAAAAAAACCAGACTTTTGCTACATTTTTGTTTTGCTAGATATTTTTTGTGTCTGCAGTGATCCTATACACATTGTAGCTAAAGGAAATCAATGTGGATAGTTTCTATTTTAAAAGGGAGGAGCGTGAGTTCCTTTCTGTTCCTGACTTTGCCAGGGAAATGCAGGAAGATGTCTGGGGGGTGCGCACACACTTGAACATCTAATAACAGGGAAGCGCGCATGTGCATGCATGCAGAGTGTGGGGAGAGCCGTGACAGTGGGGGTTTGCCTTCCATCTGCACCCCCCCTGCTGAGTGAAGGCACCATCTGCATTCTCCTGACTGTGCTGAGAAACAGTCAACAGCTCTTCCTCCTCTCCCAGTTAGAAGAGTAGCAGGAACCTGTCTGCCACTGGGGACTAGGCTCCTTTTGGTGTGTGCCAGGAGTCTTCCTGGAAAAGCTGCTTTGTGGTGCTTGAGTAACCCGTACCACATAACTAGCAGGAACGTGCACACACAGTCAATTAACCAAGCAAACGAAACACATTCGGGCAAACAAACAAGAAAGTAAAGGAAAACTAGAGAGGAGGAAGTAGGAGTGTTAACCTGCTGTACATTATATTGACCAAGTACCCGAAGCAAGCTGACCTTATAAAGAAAAATGGGGTGGGTGGGGATTCTCTCTCAATTCGGGTTATTTACCACTGGCAAGAACTTCACAATGGGTGGTGGCCTAGACACAGGAATACCTGGGGAATAAGAATTCACAGCTAGGTAGGAAGTACCAGAGGCTATGTGGAGCTGGGATCAAGTCTGTAAGCCTTAACCAGGGTCCAGGAAGAACTGCTCTAGTCCCTTCTGCAGCTTCTGGACAACCTAATGACCCCCACCAGGCCCTACCTCCACAGGTCCTACCTCCTGAGGAACCAACCTCCCACACACTGACTTTGGGGAGTTTCTTACATCTAAACCATAGCTGTGGAAATTGTAAAGCAACCGGGAGGGAGATTTGGAGGGGTGGAGCTAATTAAAGATTAAAGGCCCCTGAAACCGAGAAGCATGAGCCCAGACAAGCAAAATATGGTACAGAAAATCTCAGCATAGAAACATAAACTCTCAAGGAAGGGAGAGTGCATATTTCTGTTGGACATCTAAAGGAGAAAGCACTGTGGCCACACATATAGCAGGAAAAACTGCGACAACAATCGGACTAGCAACATTTTCTGAACTTTCAGATACCTAGACTCACAAGGTAAACATCTAACCAAAAATAAAGAGAAACAAATCATATATGGGGCAGGGGTTGGGAGAGGGGGGCACAGCCACACTCATCAACCTAGGCAAATGGTGCCAAGTGCAAACCCAGTGGTAAGAAGATTCCACCAGAGGTTTGGAGTTAAAGGCTGGAGCGGCTCAATCAGAGTATGGCTCAATCAGAGTATGGCGCTCCTAGCGCCCACAGACATGAGGGCGGGAGTCTACAGCTTTCTGGCTGTTTCACTCTGTAAACCCCACCAGATCCTTACTGGAAAATCAGGGGAAATCCTGAGAAAGCTTCTGTTCATGGAACAGCAGAGACATTGCAGAAATCCCCAGACCCTGCATTCTATGCGGAGGGATATGCTTTGGCGGGGGGGGGGGGAGTGGAGGGGGGCAGTACCTTAGATCACTAGTAGAGATCTACCAGTGAGAAGGGAGCAGGATTTGTTAAAGCGCTGCCTGCAGGGAAAGTCAGGGTCACACTAGGATGACCAAGGCTCCGGAAAACAGGAGCACTTGTGAGAGCCACAGCGCCAGGACCCAGGCTTCCAAGGCTTGTCTGAGACCATCTGAGAGCAACACCCTCATCACCCACACAGTAACAGACATCCGTGTCAGCAGATCATGGAAGAAGATACGATGCTGGGAGGGGCACACGGGAAGAGTCTGAGAGGTGACCGGAGGGGCATGGAGTTGGTATGATCAAGCCATGTTGCATACATACGTGAGAGTCTCAGAGAAACAACACAAAGGTTAAAGTAAAAATAGTGCAAAATGGAAAACAATGCTAGTGAGAATTTCTCTCTAGGGAGGAAGAGCAGAAATCCCTGGTAGAGTAGTGGCCACGTCCTCCAAGTAGAGAATCACTGAAGAAACCCAAAGACTGCGGTGTACTCTGGGTTACTCAGGCCAGCTCCTGCCTGGGTCCCACACTCAAGTCCGAAGAAAAGAAGAGAAATGCCAGTCTCCAAGCATTAAAAACACTGCTTAAGTATCCTTTGTTCTTAAAACATTGAGATACACACACTCAAGCACACACATATTCATACTTACACATATGTATGTAAAAGATAAGGATGGGCGCATTCTGAGGAGACAAAATGATCACCAGCAACAGGTCTGGAACTCCTCAAAGAAGAGAACAGAACAGAATAGATGAAATTCTTCTAAGAATAATGGCTAAGAATTTCCTAAAATTAATCACAAATCAAGATCATAGAAAACATCTAGCAAAACAAAGACAAACACCCACAAGCTACACACACCAATCTAGACTTATCATCTGAAAACCAAAGGAAATAAGGAAGTGAAATAAGCAGTCAGGCAGGTGGTAACGTTGGTGACAGAGAAACAGGATAAGCCATGTTAAGACGTCACCATGCACCTAGTAGAGTAATTCCACAGCCTAGCAATCTCGAGTGGCAGTGAAAATGTGAAGAAACCAGGGTGACAGTGTTTGGTGATACAAGATGGAGCAGCTCCACTGGAAAACACTTCTCTGGTTGTATATGAAGATAAATAAACTCTTACTACATGGCCCAGCAATCCTAAATCTAGATGCTTCATTGTACAAATGAAAATGCATTTGTACAAATGTTCGTTGTGACCCTATACCACTTCCAAAACTTGCAAACAACTCAAGCATGAATAACTGGATAAAGGAGGAAGCGCAATGCTCTTCTCCCACAAAGTGGGGCGGCTCAGCCATGAGAAGAATAAACTACTGATGTACAAGGCAGAGATGTATCTCCGAGTGTGCCGAGACCATCTCAGAAGTCCAGATGCTATTGGATGTCATTTATATGACATTCTGTCATACAGAAAGCTACAGAAAGATGCTATGTCTTGGTGCACCAGGTCATAATGGTTAGGGATGATTAGGTGTCCAAATGACAACATGAAAAACTTCGGATGATAGAACAGTCTGTATCCAAAATGTGGTTTTTACACGAAGATACGTGTATTTAAACTTACACAAGTGTGTCTTCAGAGGATCAGTTTTACAGCGTGTTTATTTCTTCAAAGGCTTTAAAACAAAAGAGGAAATGGAGACAGAGATCGATTTTATAACCAGGAAACGTGTACTCCAGCTAATGAGCTTGCTCTTTGGTGACCTTTGAATTAATTAATTCAAGTCCTGACTTTTTAATTATGTGGGGCTACTTTAATTCTTAGCAAGGTTCTATTTACACGGCAGCAGAGTCGCCTTTGCCTGGATACCAGGTGTCATGCAGTTTGCACTGGGTTTGTGGTTTTCTCATCAGAAGTATGTCATTCCCATAGCTGGAGGGATTAGCAGCAGCACAAAAAAAAGTTGTATAACACGAAGCTAAAATGTTTTGGTTCATTCTGATTTCACTGCAGATCCTGTTGAGTTGTTCATTTGTATTTTGTTCTCTTGATATTTTTTTTTCTCCTGTCCCCAAGCTTAACCGGTATTTGGCCTTTCTTAGCCTTTGCTTCAGAAGACCCTGGAGGAGGGGATGGAAGTCAGCTATTCTTCTTGACTTTCCATTATGAAAATCCAGACTAACAGAAAGGATGATGTTTAGGATTGAGGATGATGGGGTGTCATTAGCAATCCTCTCAGGGTAACCCCATAACCCAGAAGCAAAGAGGGATGACACTTTCCAGGTTCTAACAACTGATCTCTCACAGCCAACTGCTTTGCAGGGCCCTGAGTAAAGCCAGGCAAAGGGAAAGGAAACTGTACCTGAAGTGACAAAACCTTGGCCCTGACACTCGCAGCTGTGGCTCAGCTTCCAAACACTAAAAATCCCTTATGTTTGAAGCAACAATGCAGTGATGACCAGGGCTCCCCAACCCATCTGCTCAGCAAGAATCTTCTGGCACCATCACCCAACCTACCACAGACAAGACCACTAATGATGACTGGAGTTAAATTTTCTGCCAACTCAGAAGGGTAAGGGCTTTTGCAACTAGATTCTCACTTATAGACAACAAAAATACTATGAAATTTCTTGAATATAGCTTATCAGGGCCCTATTCCTACCCCTTCAGAACTCACCAGTTTCCAACTGCTGAAACCTCCCAGAGGATGCCTGAGGGAAGTCAGGCTACTGGATTGGCTCCACCCACAGAGGGCTAGCCAAGAGACCTTCCTGCCATGGTCTTCCTTTGATTGTATCCTACTTCAACAGTGACTTCCTGGTATTTATATCATTTCTTATGTTAGCGTCTCATCCCTGTGACAAAATATCTGGCATACAACTTAAAGGAAAAACTACTTCTCTGGGCTCATTGTTTCCGAGGCCCCAGTCTGTGGTGGGCAGGATCCATTACTATAAGCCTGAGCTACCCTGAGCTAGCCTGAGCTAGCCTGAGCATCATGGCAGATGATGAAGTAGGGCAGCTCATTCATGGTGGACAGGAAAACAGAAAGGCCAAGGGGTGAGGGACAAGACAGAGTTCTCCAGGGTAACAGCCCCCCACCCCCTGCTGCCACCACATACACACACAGGAACCTATTAGCTCCACATCTACCTTCTACCAGCTTTCATTGATTGTCTTTTTCTACTCCCCATGTAGATTTAGATCCATGTATGTCTCCCTTAGGGGCTTCATTTTTGTCTAGGTTCTCTGGGGTTGTGGTTTGTAGGCTGGTTTGCTTTGCTTTATGTTTAAAAACCACTTCTGAGTGAGTACATGTGATATTGTCTTTCTGGATCTGGGCTACCTCACTCAGTATGATGTTTTCTAGCTCCATCCATTTGTCTGCAAATTTCAAGATGTTATTATTGTTTTTCTCCTGTGTAATACTCCATTGTATAAATGTACCACATTTTCTTTATCCATTCTTCAGTAGAGGAGCATTTAGGTTGTTTCCAGGTTCTGGTTATGACAAATAATGTTGCTATGAACATGCTTGAGCACATGTCCTTGAGGTGTGTGATTGAGCATCCTTTGGGTATATACCCAAAAGTGGTATTGCTGGGTCTTGAGATAGGTTGCTTCCTAATTTTCTGAGAAATTGCCATATCCAAAGTGATTGTACCAGCTTGCACTCCCATCAGAGTGTTCCCTTTATCCCACAACCTCTCCAGCATAAGTTGTCATCAATG
This sequence comes from Dicrostonyx torquatus, assembly GCA_028555095.1. Lineage (NCBI taxonomy): Eukaryota > Metazoa > Chordata > Mammalia > Rodentia > Cricetidae > Dicrostonyx > Dicrostonyx torquatus. The sequence goes on from JAQHUG010000092.1 coordinate 3,450,371, forward strand.
TTTTTAATCTTGGCCATTCTGACAGGTGTAAGATGGAATCTCAGAGTTGTTCTGGTTTGCAGTTCTCTGATGGCTAAGAATGTTGAGCATTTATTTCCTTAAGTGTTTTTCAGCAATTTTAGATACCTCTGTTGAGAGTTCTCTGTTTAGGTCTGTACCCCATTTTTTATTGGATTATTTGTTCTTTGAATGACCAATTTCTTGAGTTCTTTGTATAATTTGGAGATCAGACCTCTGACTGATGTGGGGTTGGTGGAGATCTTTTCCCATTCTGTAGGCTGCCATTTTGTCTTGTTGTCTGTGTCCTTTGCTTTACAGAAGTTTTTCAGTTTCGGGAGGTCCCATTTATTAATTGTTTCTCTCAGTGTCTGTGCTGCTGGGGTTATATTTAGAATGTGGTTCCCTGTGCCAATGCATTCAAGTGTACTTCCCACTTTCTGTTTTATGAGATTCAGCATGGTTGATTTTATGCTCAGGTCTTTGATCCATTTGGACTTGAATTTTGTGCATGGCGATAGATATGGGTCTATTTTCATTCTTTTACATGTTGGTATCCAGTTATGTCAGCACCATTTGTTGAATGTGCTTTCTTTTTTCCACTTTATATTTTTTGCTTCTTTGTCAAAAATCAGGTGTTCATAGGTGTGTGGATTGATATCCGGGTCTTCAGTTTGATTCCATTGGTCTTCCTGTGTCTTTTTATGCCAATACCAAGCTGTTTTCAGTCCTCACGGTTTATATCTTAGTAAATACCAAATTTTGGAGAAAAAATAAAAGAAAATTGTTGTTTAAATGTTGCTCAAGTATTCTCAAAATCAAAGCCATGACTTATTTGTTGATTGGCTACTCACATTGGTGTGTGTTCTCACTTAACACAGTGTGTTCTTTGAGTTCTTCAGCAATCTCCACCATTTTATCTCTGGGGAGAAGATTCTGTTGCTATTTTTCCCTTTGTATCCAACACATTTTCTTTTCTACCTACTTTTAACATTTTTTATCCCTAGTTCTGAATATTTAGAAAGCTATGGGTCTTAGATAGTTTTCATGTTTTATATGCTTGGATTTTGCTGGCTCTTTGGATCTAGAGGTTTACAGTTTTCAAGTGTGAAAACTTTTCAGCCATGATTTATTCAAATGTCTTCTTTTGTAACCCACATTGACTCTACTGGGTGAATCAAAAAAGCTGATTCCAAGTTACACTGTGGAGCTGTAGTTACTAAAACCGCATAGTATGACATCTAGAACATACAATGTAATAGAGGATCCAGAGATAAGCCTGTACTACAGTCGCCTGACTTTTTTCTCAGACATGGCCTTACTGTGTATTCTTGACTGACCTGGAGCTTGCAATTTTAGCCATGCTGGTCTCAAACCTGCCTATGTTCTATGAATGTTAGGACTAAAGGCATGAACCATCATAGCCAGCTCATTCACCTGATTTTGACAATGAATCGGAGAAAAGGTAGCCTCTTCAACAAATGGTGCTAGGAAAACTGGATCCCCACACTTGGAAGGCAAATATAAAGTACCTCTCTGACTATCAAAGCAAGCTCTAAATTTATCAGACCCTTTAATGAAAGTCCTAAAACTCAATGGCAATAGAGAGAAAAAATGGGGGAAAGACTTTGAGAAAGGCAAGGACGTTCTGAAGAGGACTTCAATATCGCTCAGGAAACAAAGACTATTAACAAATAGGCCTTGTGATATTACAAAGCTTCTACAGAGCAAAGTAAGCAGTTAACCAAGTAAAGAAACTACGCATAGAAGGCAAAAAAATATTTTGGTAGCTATACATCTGACTGATAATTAATATATAGAATTAACAAAGAATCCCCCCCAAAACTAAATAAGAACTCAAATAACCCAATCTATAAATGGACTAATGAAATGAATGGACAACTCTTAAAAGGAATAAGTTGTCATTAAACATGAAAAACAAAAAACTAAACCCACATTTAACTTCACCAGTCATTAGAGAGATGCAATTAAAACCACTGTAGCAAGTTTTCTTTTGTGCTACAAACCAGTTCCCAAATCATGACATGGAGACGTATTATTAGTTATGAATGTTCAATCTTAGCTTAGGCTCCTTTCTTATTAGCTCTTATAACTTAATTTAACCTCCTTCTCTTCCTCTACATTTTGTCTTCTTTCATTCTGCATGTTCTACTCCATGCCTAGATGGCTGGTAGCTGACTGACTGGCTGGCCTCAAGCATCTCCCTCTCTTTCTCCCTTGTTCTCTTCTTCTCTCTTCTCTCTCCTCTCCTGCTTATTCTCTCTGTCCATTCCTCTACTGCCTAGCTATTGGCCATTCAGCTTTTGTTTTGTTTTGTTTGTTTTACTAGGCAGGCTTTCCCTGTGTAGCTTTGGCTGTCCTAGAACTCACTTTGTAGACCAGGCTGACGTTGAACTCACAGAGATCCACCTACTTACTTCTGCCTCCCTGAGAGGTGGGATTAAAGGTGTGCACCACCACCACCACCAGGTGACCATTCTGCTTTTTTATTAGACCAATCAGGAGCCTTAGGCGAGGATTTGCACTAAACAGTGTATCTCTATATGCAGTAAACACTGTATCCTTATTTGCTGCTGGCAGAAGTGTAAACTAGTTCAGCCAATGTGGAAATCAGCTCAGACACTTCTCTTCCACATCACCCAGCTATACATCAGCCCTAGGTGTTTACCCAAAGGAGTCTAATGTTGCCGGATATTTGATCACACTGAAACTCTATGGTTAACTCAAGGTTAATAAAGTTAACCTTGAATCGGGGATGGAGCCAGCAACTATGTGATAAGAATTAGCCATAGAAAGTACAGAGGAACCAGGAATATGGATAGAGGAAGGAGTAGGGAGGAGTAGGAGCAGGGAGGGACTTAGAGATTCACAGCCATTTATTTATTTATTTATTTATTTATTTATTTATTTATTTATTTATTTATTTATTTTGGTTTGGAGTGAGTAGAGAGATGCTTCTTTTGATGGATCTCTGGCCAAAAAGGAAGATGAGCTTCTAGGCTTCTCTTATCTAGCAGGTTTTCACCCCAACATCTGACTTCTGAGTCTGTATTGGTAACTAGAACAATAGAGACTTAGTTAAAAACTGTATTTGGCGGTCACAGCTGGGCCAGTACAGGTGGAACCAGAAATCCCACCAAGCTGCGTTCTTGGCGGCATCTGACTGTGGGGCCTAGTGTGGGTGCACAGACGGTAGTTAAAATATCAGTAGACTCACAACAGATCACTCCTACATATCCCAGGGACACCTGCATATTGATGTGCACTGCAGCACATCTCACATTTCACAAGGGAATGAATGGATAAAGGAAATTTGCTCTACAATGGATTTTTTTCAGCCACTCAGAAAAATGAAGCTACATAATTTGCAAGAAAATGGATGCATCTGTAGAGAATCCCATTAAATGAGCCAGGCTCAGAAAGTCAAATGTATGCTTTCTTTTATTTTTTTGTTCCTAGAAGAGGGTGTCAGATCCCTTACCAGTGGTTGTAAATCTTTCAGTGCACTGGAATCAAATTCAGGTCTTCTGGAAGAACAGCAAATGCTTTTAACTATTGGGCTGTCTCTTCAGCCCCATTTAGATTCTGTATAGATACATAAAACCATGCAAGTCTATATCGCATAAAGTAGGTGTCAATGGGAACACAGAGGACTAACAAGAGGGGGAAGAGAAGAAGAGGCAGCAAGATATAGGATGGAATATACTTAACATACAATATGTACTTATGTGGTAGAAATTGTCCTTTCTACAATGATGCCATGTACAATGAATAGGCACAATAAAAATTTTAATACCTTGACATTTTTATTAAAAATATATTCGATAAGTCTAAAATCACATAATCAATATCAAGAAATGTCATAAAATTAAATAATTGCCTATTATGAAAAAACAAAATGTAACACACACACAAAACAAAATTTCCTTCAGAATTTTCCCATGTTGAGTCTATACTTTAAAGTTAAAAGTCAATGTGTTCACTACCTCATGGAAAAACATAAATTCCTGTTGGGATTCTGACCAAAATTGCAATGAGGGCAGAAAATTATAAATTCTCTGTGTAACAGTTAACTAACAACATGTTTCCATGACATGGCTCGCTAGTGAAAGAGATGGTGGCACAAGACATGGCTCACTAGTGGAAGAGATGGAAGGCACAGGACATGTCTCACTAGTGGAAGAGATGGGTGACACAGGAGGTGCTGGGACTCGAGCTGTGACACTGGAGGATCCTGACATCATTCAGCAAAGTGCTTGGTTGGATTCTAATTGGTGGGAGGCCAGTGCTGAAGAGGTGGCACCGAGCATCAGCCAGGGAGAGGGGAGGGAAGAATAGATGCGCAGAAAAATAAACCATGTACTTGGCTTGGGGATCTTTCCTGAAAAATAGAGCTTTTGGGGGTTGACTTTATCTACGAAAACTCATCGAAGGGAGAATTGGGAGGAGGGTTACCGTAACTGAGATAGTGTGTATTGACAGACAGCTGGAGGGAAGTCTTCCGGCCTTGCCCAGGTACTGGTCCAGGGCTCTGCTGCTCTTGTGCGTGCCACTTGGCATTCTCAACATAAAGGTAAAAGAAGAACGATATCATGCTTTTCAAAGGACATAAAAATACAGAAGTGTTAAATAAATTTCCGAGCAACAGGTAAAACATTACAGAGTCTGAGGAATAATTTTCCAGCTCATGCAGAGGAGGCTGCTTCAATGGGGGCCTTTGCAATAAGCCCACGCGGAAGGTGGCCAGCCGTCTTCCCTTAAGTAACTTGGAGTTTACTGTGGGGATGAGGGCTGGGTGGGAGGCAGCAGCTGCCGGGCTCTGATCTGCTCGAAGCAGCTGCAGCAGTGATCTTCGTCTCACTAACCGCAGGGAGGTACTGAAAGGAAGCCTTCCTTATTCTTGACCCTCTGCGGGTTTGTGGGTCTCTCTTCTAACGTGACTGTACCTCCCAGGCGAAGGTCTAAACTGTGAAGTCTCTGAGATAAAAGCTTGTGGCGCTCAAATATAAGTGTGCTCCGATTTTGCCCAAACCCTTTCATATACGAATTTCAAAGCAATGGGAAAACCGTATGTCACAGTTCATACATTCTGGGCTCTCTCATGTGAGACCCAGAGAGAAGCGGAGAGTTCTGAGGGCTTTTGAGGCAGAAGATGGCTGAAAGTGCCCTGGGAGTGGAGTGTACCTTGGATCGCCGCACTGACGGGGCCAGACAGTCTAGTTCAGGACTATGCCTGCCTGGGAGGGAGTTTATTAACCACATATGTGACAGATGTAGCAATGATTTCTTGACTATATCCTCAGCCCTACAGTATCTATCAGGCAGGTTCAAAGGTAGGATGAAAGAAATCTCTGATGCCAAGGGGCTATTATCTGTTCAGGAGGGAAAACACGAAATCCCGATGTAGGCTAAAGCAGGAGTCCTTGCAGATAGTCTGATTCCATCAATGTTGTGTTCCCCAGGCCTGATTATTTTTTTAAAAGCCACACATTTGCACAGTATACAAATGGCAGCATGGATTACCAGCATCATCTCCTTCCCCGGGACAGAGGACTCTTGATGGGAAAAGGGAAACATATACTAGCGGAAGGATTTACCTTGGATCCCAAAATTCCTTGAGAATGAATTTCTAAACGACAATTGACCTCACAGAGTTCTTTCTCATTCTGTTCTGTGGAACAAGATTAAAAATAAGGACCAGCTCAGTCATCCCATAAATGGTTTCAGCCCATGGCAACCTTTATAACCTAAGGGCCCAGGGTTAGAAAGGTGAAGAAGTTAAGTAGTCCTTGTCTTGTTATGCCAGCGAGTTCCAGGGGTCATCTTCCCTTGCCTCAACTTCCTATCTGTGTCCTAAGACCTTTTCCATGTCAGAAACTAATATATGTTTTCTTTTCTTTCCCTTCTGACCTGAAGAACACAGGCAAAAACTCATCTGATTCTGTCGCGGTGACGGAAAGGTTGGCTTGCACTCTGAGCAGGTTACTCCCAGGCCCTCGGGCAATCACAAATGAAAAGAATCTGTCATGCTCAAATCCTCCTGGGACCGTTGCTTTGGGACGCTCCCTTGGGAAACATTGACTAGACACAATGCACTTCTGTGCTAATGGTAACCCATCACTCTTGGAGAAAGAGCGAGAGCAAGGACAGTTCTGGGATGCTGTAATTAGCAGCAGGGTTCTCATGCTATCAAGGAAATCAGATGGGGTCCAACCCCTGCAACCTGCCCCTGTCTCATGCCTTCCTACTCTTAGGTTTTAATTCCGTTTTTAAAATTCCTTCTCTGGGGCAAAATACAGACTACCTCCCACAGATAGCCAGTCTAGCAGACCAGATGCGCCCTGATGCTGTTTCTGGCATCATTGGCAGTATATCTGTTCTCTGACCTTGTCTGAGAATCTTTACTTTTTAGCAGAGATTGGGAATCCACTGCCCACATACCCAAGCTAGACCACTACCTATTCATTGGTCACAGTTCTACCCATGCCCTTACATTACCACCTAAGACTGCTTCCCTAATACAACAAAAGCATTGAGTAATTGTTACAGAGACTATGTTGCCATCAAAGCCCTAATATACATGTTAGCCAGCCCCTCACAGGAAGTCTGGTCACTTTCCGCACAGAACAACAGGAACTCTGTGCTTTCCTATTTTGAAGATTTATTTTTATTTTATGTATATGGGTGTTTTGCCTGCATGAATGGCTGTATACCACATGCATGCAGTGCCTGCAGAAGCAAAAAGAGGGCATTGGAGCCCCTGGAACTGAAGTTACAGGAAGTTGTTAAGCCGCCACACGTATGTGCTGGGAACCAAGCCTGGGTCCTCGGAAAGAGCAGACAGTGCTCTTAACCACAATTCTTTCTGCTCTCAGTTCTGTGTTTCTCATGGTATCCAACGTGCAATTGTATGTATAAATAAAATGTATTCTCTTCGGATATATGTTGATTAGTAATTTGTCTTTGCTCAAAAGAATCCAATAGGATATTATCTGTGTTGCTGATTTATTGGCTCCCTGTGTGGCTAGGAGCTTCAAAGTAAGATTGATAATTACAGAAGAAAACATTCTGGGATATCCTTACATAAAGTTTCTCAAAGTAGAAGTATAAAACTAGAATTTGGTGACCCATCTTGTTTTGACATGTACCACTCTTTCTTGTATCAAGCTATCAAGTAGAAGAGAGCTGACAGAAAAATAATATTAATGTCACTTTTAGTTAGGGCAAGAGGAAGTGATCTCAAAGATTTGAAAGAGAATTGGGCCTGGCTAGAAAGCAGGAGTTGCTGGTACATGACAATCTTTCCTACTTAAACTGTCTCCACTTTAAGGGAGGCACCAAGGAACTGCGTACAAACAAGTGGCCATATGGGCTACCTGACCGGAAGCAATTTGTAGAAGTGTCTTCTCAGCTACCTGACAGTTGATGGGTTTTACATTTTTTTTTAATTTACTAGACTTTTTGGTGTGGGAACTTCTGTATATGTGTTGCTTTTATTGGTCAATAAATAAAGAAGCTGCTTGGGACTGTGGCAGGGCAGAATAGAGCTAGGTGGAAAAACAAAACTGAACGTTGGGAGAAAGTAGCCAGAGTCAGAGCGACGCCATGTTGCCTCCAAAGGAGACAGATGCTCCAGAGCCTTGCCGGTAAACCATGAGCTTTGTGGTAATACACAGAATAATAGAAATGGGTTAATTTAAGATATAAGAACTAGCTAGCGATATGCTTAAGTGATTGGCCAAGTAGTGTTGCAATTAATATAGTTTCTGTGTGATTATTTCAGGTCTGGGCAGCCAGGAAATGAATGAGCAACCTCTACCAACAACTTTGTCCCTTTATTAGGAGGAACATTTGCTCAGTTAACAAATATCTCTCATACCAGCTGAGCACCCCAAGCATGCTGAAGTGAGACTCCACTAAGCACTGCAGAGGGTCCCAAGAGTGGATCCCACACAGGAAGCCTCAGCAGGCCTTGGGTATGTGGAAAGGATGAAACTTACTTACAAGTGGTATAATTTACTTAAAGAAAAAATAAGAAACTGTTAAATGTTATTAGGTGGAGCTCTGGGAACCCTGCAGTAGATGGAAGGAAAGATTGTAGGAGCCAGAGGGGTGAGGACACCACAAGAACACAGCTCATGAAATCAACTAAGCAGGGCTCATATGGGCTCACAGAGACAGGAACAACAATGGTGGTGCCTACATGGGTCTGAGCTAGGTCCTCTGCACGTATGTTACAGCTGTGTGGCTCATTGTTCTTGTAGGATTCCTAACAATGGGATTAGGGTCTATCTCTGAGTCTTTTGCCTGCTTTTGGGACCCTTTTCCTCCTACTGTGTTGCCTTGTCCAGCCTTGGTATGAGGTTGTGTGCCTATTCTTATTGTAACTTGTTATGCCATGTTTGGTTGATTTCCCTGCTCTTTTCTAAGGGACACAGAGGAAGATGGCATCTGGGAGAGAGAAGGGGTTAGGAGAGGGACTGGGAGAAGAGGAGGGTGCTACGGAATAATCCTTTTGTACACTGTGAAGATGTGTTGCTCTCATTGATTTAATTAAGAACTAACTGGCCAATAACTAGGCAGGAAGAAGTTGGGTGGGACAGCCAGACTGAGAGAGCACTGGGAAGAAGGAAGGCAGAGTCACCAGGAGACTCTGAGAGAAGGAAGATGAACATGCTATATTAAAGAAAGGTGTCTAGCCACATGTAGAATATAGATAAGAAATATGGGTTAATATAAGTTGTAAGAGCTAGTTAGTAACAAGGCAAAGCTATTGGTTGAGCATTTATAATTAATAATAAGTCTCTGTGTCATTTATTGGGGACTCGGCAGTACCAACAAAAAAAATCCCCCTATAGGAGGGAGGGGAAACTGTGGTTGGGATGTAAGATATTCAAGTAGAATAAATAAATGAATGAATAAATAATTTAAAGAAACTTAAATATTTTCAAATAAAGGGATCTATCAATGAGGTTTAAGAGAAGCTATTATATAAGCATGGAAGGTTTTTATACTCAAAATATTCTACTGAAAATGTAGAGTAGCTGTTCGTATTTGCTATGACAGTGGGGGAAAGGGGTTCCTCCCCTCCAAGAGTCAAGAATCTGACAGCTCTGCACTCTTCTCCAGGGCTCTGAGGACTAGGCTATCCCATGTGCCAGCTCTGTATTGGTTCCTATCAGCCGTTTGTATGGGGCAGTTCAGGCCTCCCCCTTTCCTCCCGAATTCTTTCACTGAGATCTTTACACTTTTAATCTGATATCAGAAAATAATCCCTGAACAGTTGTTCACAGAAAAAGCCTGCTTTCATGGTCCTCTGACAAACAAGCTTCTTTTCCTTCCATGTATTATGTTTCTCAGGACCAGGAAAAATGAAGCCTCGTGGTTCACTATTGCTGTTTCTGACTCAGAGACCAGTAAGGCCTTCTCTTTCTTGAAACTTCTTACTCCCTGCCCCTCAAACTCCCATTTGGTTACTTTATCTTTATGTCAACTGTCAGAATAAAAGCAGTTATTGAAGAGCTCTCCTCCCTAGTATAAACATATGGTCTGATGACTCTCAGCCAAGCGATGCTTTGACCCCCAGCAGATGGCTGACTATGTCTATAGACATGGGGTTATCACATCTTAGGCTGAGGGCAGGGATGCTAGAAGCAGAAAAAATACGCTCCAGAATGCCAATAGTGTCAAGATCTGAATCAGTTTGTACAAACACATCTTTCTTCTGCTGTCTGAGCACATAGCTCAGCCCCCATCGGTTATCTTGGGCCAGAGAGATAGCTAAGGCACTCCCCACACAAGCCTGAAAACCTGAGTTCAGTACCCAGAACCCATGTGAAAAGGTGTGGTGTAGGAGGGTTCCTCTGTATTTCTGTGCTTTCATTGGTTAAATAAAGAGAGACTGCCTGGCCTAGGTGGGCGGAGTAGAGAGAACAGAAGGCTGGAGAGAAGGCACTGGGAGATGCCATGATGCTCTGGCCTGAGATGGATGCAGGCTAAAATCTTCTGGTAAGTCACCACGAGATGACTATTAGGAATGGGTTAGTTTAAGATGTGAGGGCTAGCCAAGAAGAGGCTAGTGATAATGAGCCAGGCAGTAATTTAAATGAATACAGTCTGTGGGTAATCATTTCGGGTATAAGCTAGCCGTGTGGCCATGGCCGGGAGGCAGACGCTGGGAAAAAACGGCCGCGCTCCTCTCAGGTGCTGGGAACATAACCCGCACCTCATACTACAGTTTGGCGCTCCAACGTGGCCAGCTAGATCCACTTAAAAACCTGAAAGGGCTTAAAAAGGAGAGAGAATTTAACACAGTTTTTTCCTGTTTGTGGATGGCAAGCCACACAGAGATGTTCTGACTCAGCAAAGCAACACTGCGGTGGTTTTAAAACAGGGATTCCTGGGCTGTGCTGCCAGCTCGAACTCCAGCTATAAAACATTTCAATGGCTTTTGTGGGCTCGGATGTTTCTGTGTCCCCATGCCACCAGTGCGACCTCTGGCTCCTGCGGGAGACAGAGGTTTAGAATGGAATTTGTGAGTAAAATACTACAGCTTGCTTGCTTGATGACAATGTGGACTCGCTGTGTACATGGAACATTGTATAAGGCTCAGAGGCGCAACTGACTCCAAGGCAGAGCAGCTCCACCATGCTGAACTGTGCTGATCTCAGGCAAGAACTGCCTTAATTATCATAACAACAGTGCAGTTAAGGTTTAGACTGGGCAAGAAACAGGCGGTACCTTAATTACCCCTACATGGCACAAGCTAAATTTTTAAGAACTACTTGACATTTTGAGAAATGTGCCTTGATAGTAAAGAATTACAGATTCATAGTATGACAGATTCAGACATAAAAGACCTCTAAATGGATCATACTGTCAAATAAATGTACATAGGCTTGGGAGAGAGAATAAAAAATAGAGAGTAATAACATAAACAATGTATAAAAAAAGGTAAAGTCTTTAAAGAGACAGACTACAGATAGTTATAGATAAAAATAATAATAAGCCATGTATACATGGAAAATTCACAGAATGTCTGAATTATGTATTTTATTATGTTTTCTTTAAATTTTTTGACTGTGAAGGAGTTAAGTACAGAGAGACATCTCATTATATGGTCTGCCAAGCTAAACCACATGGATATTATAATGGTGTTATTGCTTCACAATTTGGGTCTAAGGATATGACTTAGAACCTCAGAAAGAGGTTCTTCTTTTGTTTTCATAGAGGATGAGAACCTGTGGACTTCTCCTATACCAATCTGGTATGATAGACCACGTCCTCCTGAAAGGTTGCTGTGAACACCTTCAGAAAATTACTTCACTCAACTGCCGACTAAGATGTACCTGCCACACAAGTTATACAATGAAAGACTTAATTAACAGTGCCCCTATACAGCAGGAAGCAGTTTGGAGAGAAATAACTGTGCCCATATTCCCAAATATTGTTTATAAATGCTTTTTTTACAATTAAAGGGGGAGATGATATGTATATGAATAATTTGCATTGATATAAATTTTGCTTTGTGATATAAGTTTAAGATCAATCTTGTTATACGTATATTTCTGATCTTGATTAAGATATTGTGGTTGTGTAGTTCATTTAAAAATGTAATGTATATTTAGGAAATATAGATTGTTAATGGATAATCATCTATAATAGTTAAGTTTGTAGTCATGTTAGATTTTCTAGATATGCATAGATATATTTTAGATAGGCATTCTTCATATCTTTCAAAGACTGCAGAATATGGCATTTAATGTTTTAATAACTTAGGGCTTTTCATGTCAATGAGACACGTCTGCTCCTG
>JAQHUG010000092.1:3462606-3503652 GCA_028555095.1 Dicrostonyx torquatus
AGTTATAGTTTTCCTTAGTTATGATAAAAGATAAAATAGATCTAAATATTGTGACTGTAATTCTTGCTTGATAATTGTTTTGTTATATGTAACTTTACTGTGTTAAAATGAAAGCCTTTCTTTTTTGTTTAAACAGAAAAAGGGGAAATGGTGTAGGAGGGTTCTTCTGTATTTCTGTGCTTTTATTAGTTAAATAAAGAGAGATTGCCTGGCCTGTAGGATAGGGAAGCCCTTAGGTGGGCAGAGTAGAGACAACAGAAGGCTGGAGAGAAGGCACTGGGAGACGCCATGATGCTTAGGCTAGAATCTTCCAGTAAGTCACCGCCTCGTGGGGCATCTTGATTCTGATTTCTTTCTTCCCAGGAACCCAGGAAAATACCTGCCCTACCTTGTTCTTGAGACTCTGTGAAATCTGCTATGGAATCTACTTTGGATGCCACCTGACCAAACCACTGAAATCAGAGAATGCCACCCCCAATTCACATGGGTTAGTTTAAGATGTGAGGGCTAGCCAAGAAGAGGCTAGTGATAATGGGCCAGGCAGTAATTTAAATGAATATAGTTTGTGTGTAATCATTTCAGGTATAAGCTAGCCGTGTGGCCGCGGCTGGGAGGCAGGTGCTGGGAACAAACGGCTGTGCTCCTCTCAGGTGCTGGAAACGAAACCCGCACCTCATACTACAAAGGTGAAGAAAAATAATTCCAGAAAGTTACCCTCTGTACTCCACAGTCATGCCATGGCATGCGCATCTACACACACACAGACACACACACAGACACACACACACATACACACACACGAGTATAAATCAAATTTGGGCACTGAGATAGGTCAATGTGTAAAGCCCCTTGCAGCCAAGCCTGATGACCAGAATTTGCTTCTCTCAGATCTAACCCACAGATACGAAGACCCACTCCTACAAGTTGTTCTCTGACCTTCACACATATATTGTGGCACGTACCCACACACATGCATGCAAAATAAATAAATATAATAACATATTTTAATTTTTAAAACAAGCTATTTTTCACTTTTGTAATCAAAGGTTTCTCTGTCCTGCCCTGTCCCACAGCCACTTCTAAATAATCTCACAAAAGCTTAATATTAATCACAAACTGTTTGGCCTATAGTTCTAGCTTATCACTAACTAGCTCTTACATTTCAATTAACCCATTTCTATTAATTTATGTATTGCCATGTGCCATGGTGTTATCAGTCTGCTGGCATCGTGCATCTTGGGCAGCTCCTAAGGGTTATATTCCTAGAGAAAACTGACTCCCATTTTCTCGGGAGCTAGCTATTGCCAATAGTTCCTTTGATAAGGAATGCTATGCCCAACTCTACTGTCCCTGATGGGAATTGACCTGGTTTAGAAGTGGGCAGATCTCGAGCATGCGGTCACAACCACTGTGAGTTCATCTGCTTTGTCCAGAAGACACTATTTCCTTGTAGTCATCCTCTGTCTCAAACTCTTATTCTTTTTCTGCTCTCTCTTCTGCTATGACCACTGGGACTTTGGGAGGTGTGCAGTACATATTCAGAGTGAACATTCTGATGTGACTTACTATCTGTGCCTTGGCTACTTGAGGGTCTCTATGTTGATCACCATCCATTGCAAACAAAAGCTTCTCTGAGGAGAGTTAAGAAATGCTTGGATCTATGGGTATAATGATAAATCATTAGGGGTTGGTTTCATAATATGTCCATTTAGCAGAACAATAGTAGTGGATTCTCTAGGCACAAGTTCTTGTCCTAATAATCATGCCAGATCTGGGTTTCGCCTCGTGGAGCAGGCCTTAAATCCAATCAGAAGGTAATTGGTTATTTCCATAACATTCATGCCACTATTGCACTAGTGGGCATGTCTTGTCAGGTCATCATTATTTTAATTCACAGGGTCCAAAGCTAGATAAGAATAATGATTACTTTCTCCTTCAATGAGTGCATATCATCTTCCAGCACTATGAAAGCTAGCCAACAGGGGTGAAACTTCCAGATCAGTCCCAGAAACCAGCTTGATTTCTCCATGTTCTGGACTCAAGTGCATGGTGTCTTCAACCATAGGGTCTTACTGTCAAGTTCTGGAGGGTAACCAAGAGCAGTGGTGATAGCCTGTAATGTCTGAGGGGTTTTGGTATCTCCCTGGCCAACAATTCCAAAAGAAGTAACACATTTCTGGAAGTAGGCTTTTTATTTGTTGACCTCTGTTGTGTAGTAGAGGCATTGCTGCCCCATTATAGGATAATCCATTTAACTCTTTTATGTGTGTGTACATACTTAGGAAGCTTCTACAGTGTTGGGTCTCCATGTGACCTTTTTGGAATAGTTCTTAGTGTTGTCTGTCCCTCTTCTACCCTTCCTTCTGCTGTTCCATCACAATTTATCCCTTCTTTGTTCCATAATTCCTTTTGAACCCTTTATACCATGCATTCCAGATGCTCTTTGTGATGAGGGTACAAGCAGATGGAAATCCCTGCCCCTGAGCAATTCACATCTAGGGCAGGAAAACAAAACCAATGAACATCCACACTGGTGGCAGGCTAAAGGAGGAGGAGAGTAGAAGACACGCAGGGAGCGAGGTGGCCATGGAAGGCCTACGACCATGCCAAGAGTGAAGTAAGATCCAGAAGGAAGTTAGAAGGATAGGACCTACACAACTAAGGCAAAGACAGCAGCAACCAGGAGGGGTCTAACACACCAAACAAAACCGAGTCTAAAATCAAATATGAGCATGGATTATTTTAGTAGAAGGAGCTGACTCTGGACAGGAGTGGAGACAGCCCTTTGTGTGTCTTCTTTTTTTGTGTGTGTGTGTGTGTGTGTGTCTTCTTTTTAAAAAAAACCTCACGTGGGTTGAATTGGGAACATTGTTTCTCTTACAATGTGCTTTGGTGTATTTAGCAGTGAGCTCGAAGGCACAAATGAATAGTTTTTGGGTCACTATTGTTCTTTGGTTTCTTTTTTACATCCACACACTCTGGCCTTCAGGTGCTCCAATGCCAAGATGCAGTCCTGGTGTGTCTCTTTTAAGACACAACTCAATTTACTGCTGTCTGCCTTTACCCTGAGCATCCCATACAGGCCCTTGTCCTCACGCCTTGCCTGGGAGCCATACAAGCTGCTCCATTAGTAAATAAGCAGCCACAGCGCCAGGGTGAGCCATGTTGGATTTGAGGCAAAAGGAAAAGCCAGTAATAATAGTAACGTCTTTCATTTGGATGCTGTTATTGTATCCACATGGACTTTACATGGCTTTTGGCTTTTAACACTCCATTACTGCCTTAATGTGTTCTCTGTCACTCCCTTACATTCTACACCCACGGCATATGACTCAGTGGTACTGAAGCCACGCCTGCTGGGCCAAGAAGAAAAGAAAAAAGAGACACTAAGATGAGCGACCCCAGAACCCATAAACTATCTCATGCACTAGCAAAAGCCCCTGGGTGACACTGAGCACTGCCCTCTACCCAAATGGCTGCTCTATCCAATACAGCGATCCTAACCACATGTAATTGTGTGCACTTCACTTAATTAAAATTATAAGCACAGGAGAGGAGGGAGCCCCTGATATACCTGGAAACCTCTGCAAGCGCCTCTCAACCTACCCTACAGTATCAACTTGCCAACCCTCCCCATACCTATCAGGAAAGAACGGAGTATAACATGACACCTGAGTCTTAGTAATGTAGTCCTTTGTTCCTTCATTCTTCAGTCAACAAACATTCATAAGTGCCTACTGTGTGATCTTCTCCACCAACAAACATGCATAAGAGCCTACTGTGTACTCTTCTCAACCAGCAAACATGAATAAGAGCCTGCTGTGTGCTCTTCTCAACCAACAAACACGAATAAGAGCCTAGTGTATGCTCTTCTAGGTATCAAGAATGCAACAGTGAACAAAACGTACCAAAAGCTCCTGGATTTCATGAAGCTTATATTATAGTAATGAAAATAGAGAGATATACACAGAGAAAATGAGCAGGGACTAAGAACAGAAATAAAGTGGGGAAAGGCAGCAGGAAAGTTGAGCGTCCATGGGACAGTATGCGAGAAGGTCCCCGAAGAGGGCACACCTGAGATGCCATGTAAGAGAAAAGGAGTAAAGTACATACTCAGGGGGAAACTCCAGGAAAGACCCTGAAGAGAGAGAGAGAGAGAGAGAGAGAGAGAGAGAGAGAGAGAGAGAGAGAGATTGATTCACTGTGTTTGGGAATGGCAAGGCTGCCCATAGCTGGAGTTTGAATGGGGAAGACAATGAAAGAGTGGGTGCCCTCATAACCCACTGGAGCGGGCATTCTGCCTGCCTGTGTCTAAGTGTAGATCCCGCTGCCCATGAGATAGCCTTGTCTTCCTTCTTCCACTGTTCCAACCATACAAGGTTCTGCCCATTATCTTCCCACTGCTTAATGACCACACAGGAGCCTTTCCACTCCTTGAAGCCCACATCACGTCGGCCTCCATCCTGAAGCCCTGAGTAAGTTCTCATGGATTTTCTTCATTCCTGAACAAAGTCACACTCTGCAGAGGCGAGCCACCAATTTGGAAGGTGTCTCTCTAAATCCATCCATGAGTTAGGGCTCTATAATTTAAGTTTCAATCCTTATTATCTCCCAGTGAGTCAGAAATACTTAAATCCCTGATTTTACAACATGTCAGTAGATACCACAGTGCCTTTGCTGTTGAGTGCCTGGATGATGTGGGAGTGTTCTCTTGTATTTTGTATTACTCTTATTGGTTGAATAAAGAGCTGCCTGGCTTATAAGATAGGTCAGCCCTTAGGTGGGCGGAGTAGACAGAACGGAAGTTCTGAGGAGAAGAAAGGAAGTGAGCCAGACGCCATGAGGCTCCC
Organism: Dicrostonyx torquatus; assembly: GCA_028555095.1. Lineage (NCBI taxonomy): Eukaryota > Metazoa > Chordata > Mammalia > Rodentia > Cricetidae > Dicrostonyx > Dicrostonyx torquatus. Next base: position 3,467,457 of record JAQHUG010000092.1, read on the forward strand.
GTGGGAGATGGAGGTACTTTAGGACCGTCTGGTAAGTCACCCACCTTGTGGTGACATACAGACTTTTATAATGGGTTAATTTAGATGTGAGAGCTAGCCAAGAAAAGGCTAAAGATAATGGGCCAGTCAGAGTTTGAATGAATACTGTTCTCCTGTGGTTCTTTTGGGTGCAGGCGGCCAGCAGCTGAGCGGGCCAACAGCTGGCGGCTGGGGAACACAACCCGCACCTCTCCCCCCATTTACAACACCTGGAGGTCCAGGAAGTGCTGGGAAGCAGAGGTAGGGCATGCTAAAAGATTAAGGAAATAGCTACTCCCTAACCAGTGCAGAGGCACTGAGTCTACAGCTGGCCCAGCTGCTGAATACGGGCCCTGTTTACAGCTACATTCGTAACTTTATAGAAACCACTCTGCTTTCTACCTGATGGCTTAGCCTCACAGTTACAGCCATGGGCTGCTCCAGCAGCGACCCTGAAGAGCAGCTAACTCTTCCTCATTTGTGAGTGAGTCAGCCCCAGCCCTCAGCACAGCCCTCCTGGAAGGGGTACGCGTCTCCCTCGAGTCTTCTGGCTGTAAAGGAAGATGCGTGAGATGATGGGATTCAGCCTCCTCAAGTTGTCTGATGACGGCTTGCCTGAGTGTACCACAAACAGCTGTTCCTTCCATATCAGGCGTTCAAAGTATGTTCACAGTCACTGAGCCGACAGTATGCAGACCTACTGAGAGCGCACTCACCCGGTAGAATCACTGACACTAACACAAGCTCATTGGTGACCCTGACAAGTGAACTTGAAGGATACCGCCTCCACATTCTCCTGCCTTGTACTTCTGATTATCCCTAAAACTACAGTCACTTCCTGGAGAATGCCTTCGCCCAGGCGGTTGTCACTATATTCTGGGCTTCTGCTAAAGAGTCTCTACTTTGCTAACATCTAGCACAAGGCTGAGTACAGACTGTGGTAAGAGGTAAACCCCCACCCCCACCAAAAGAGGCAAAGTTGGGGTTGTGTGCGAGCACCTCAAGCTGCCTCTTTGAAGCTCTATTCTACCCCACTGCCACCAGAGAATTCATTCAGCTTCTCTTGCCTGGGAGGCACTGGCCATGTGTGGAGGTTTTCATCTGTCTGTCATGCCACCCAGTCAGCTGAAAATGTTGGCAGAGACGCCTGACTCACAGTGGCGAGACAGGCAGGCATATCTGCCTGCTGTGCAAATGGAGCCCTCTCTCTACTAAAATGTAAATATGGCGTGCCCCTTTCCAGAAACCACCTGTTCTGTGCCTTATGAAACTGACAGAGCCAGGAGGGAGCCAAGTGCTGAGGGGCACTCAGAGAGCATGATGGGAGAAAGGGAGGCGGTGTTTGTAAAGGTGGCCGCCAGTGCAATGGGCTGTGGACTTAGGGATGTAGGCACACACAGGGGCTCACTGAGACGGCAGCCGCCCCTGAAGGATCTGGAACTTAGCTTAAGTTTCCTGTCATGGATTGGATTTGGTTCATCTATTGTGCAAGTTATGAAGCTACCATTGATTTTTTTTTTTTAAAGAAAAATGTCAACATTTTTTTTAATGTGTGTGTGGAGGTCAGAGGACACCTGTGGGAATCAGTTCTCTCCTTCCATCTTAGGGAAGGGGGATCCAGCTCAGGGCATCAGTCTTGGTGGTAAACACCCTTAAGAACTGACCCAGCCCTCTGGCTCCATGGTTACTGCTTTTCAAATGGAAAGAGAAATGAACCATAGATTCACACATGAATGAGAAATGAGAGAAAATTTCTAGAAAACAAAATGCAAGTGAAAATTGTTCAACGGATGAACAGACAGAAAAGAGACAACCTAGAATATCCCAGGAGAACATTCTAAGAAGGGGCTACCCTTGTATATGGGACCAAGCACACAACAGTGATAGTTACTGTCCCATCCATGCTTCCAAGCTACACCTATGCATGTGTTTCCTGGCATGACCTCATTTAACATCCTCATGATGGCAGATGCTGAGAGAATGCATGAAAAAGTATGTGAAGGGGGAGAGGGTACATGGATATGTGGGTTGATGGGCAACCGCACCATCTCAGATCCAACTGACTCCAAAACAGTATACCACATTACCTCCTTGGACCTAAGGTACCACATAAGGCTGGCAGCAGGCTAGACATGATCTCCATAAACAGGAGGTAAAACTTGAAAGATTCAGAGACCCTGGATCGCAGAGGAAAAAACTCAGAGAGAGGCAGAGATAGGCAACAGAAATGTAGGACACAGGGCATGGCTGTCAGTTACTAGAAGGCTTAGAAATAGGCCGAAGCCCTGAAATAAGAGCCAATGATGACAAGATGTCCTGATAAGAAGGACTGGGGCCAACACAGTGCAAGGACAGCCTTTGTCACTGTTCTGGCTGAACCAAAAAGCCAAGAAGTAGTGGAGCGTGACATGGAGCCACGGGCTCAGTGAGCCAGGTGTGTACTATATTTATTTGTTTATTTATATCCTTCTTAGTTCTAAGAAGAGCGCGCGGCCCCTAACAAGGACATAGAAAGAACAAAGAAATAAAAGCTATGTGCAAAAAGGAAAGTCAAGTAGCAGGGAGAAAGAACTGTAACGCACTGCACAACAGCAGAAACACACCTGCCTCTAAGATTTCTAGAAGCCAGTTTAAATTAGCCACACCCTGGAGAGGGTGTGCTTGCACACACACACACACACGTACACACACACACACACACACACACACACACACACGAGAGAGAGAGAGAGAGAGAGAGAGAGAGAGAGAGAGAGAGAGAGAGAAACAACCCAAGCCAATTGCTCAGGAGAAAGACAGTTTTGCTGGTACTGAAGCCAGACAAAGAAGGCATCCTTTTGTTCCTCCTCCTAGAGACGGTCTGTTCATCCTTGGAGACAGCCTTGTGAAGCACACAAACTGCCTCTCTCCCAAGCCCAATTCTGGTCCTAGGCTCTTTCCTGATTGCAAAAAGACCAGACCCCAGGCGTTCCAGACACAGGCTCCAGGGAAAGTCAAGACTCACAGACTCCACAGGCACAGTTCAGACAAGATCAAATCCATTTTTTTCCAATTTATCTTTATATGTAGTTACTGCCAGCCACTGGGAGAGGAGGAAAAAGGGGGGAAATGACAAGAGCCAGAAGGAGGAGGCCAAGCTCATGATTGTGAGAGCATGCCCCACTCCCGTGTGTGTATGGGGACACTACTGGAGGTCCTCAGCCTCTTTTCCACTCTCTTCTCCCACTCTGCACAGTGGAGGAGCCCTGACTGCCAGGTGACAACACAGAGAAGCTCTCTGAATTAGGAGAGTGAGCATATCTCCTAGAGACAGTCACAGAGACTCCGGCTTCTTTTCATCCCACATTACCCTGAGACCTCTTGGGAAAGTGCCTCTGGCTGCCCACAGCAGCCTTCCCCAGGGAAAGAAATCCCAACGGCTGGACTCTAGCCAGTAGAAAGCCCATGGCAGGCCCTCAGCTGCACAGTCTGGTCATACATGTGACCTTGCCATTGTCATTTGAACTTTCGTATGCCTGGTTTCCGTGCCTGTATCTTAACTAACACGGCACTTGGGAGAAGAAGATAGCAGTGATTGTGACTCCTTCAAGTCCAATGGAAAGACACGTAGGCCCTCTCAACCGGAAGGAAGCTAAAAGCTGACATGAGCCATTTGCTCTGATTTGAATGCTCGTGTCTATGTAAAACACATATGGAACTTCATCTTCATTGTGACAGTGACAGGCTTCTGCCCTCTCCAGTGAGAAGTAATGTCATTACAAGAGGTGTCAGGCTGCATAGACCTCAGTGAGAGATCACTTGCTTAGCATGTGTGAAGCCCTGGGTTTGATACCCAAAACACTCACACACACACACACACACACACACACACACACACACACACACGGCGGGGGGTGGGGGAGGAGGCAGGGAGAAAAGGAGATCAGACAGAGAGCTTCCTGGTTCATGTACCATGTAAAGGTGCAGCAAGAAATATAATGTGACATCAAGAAATGCCAGCACTTTCACATTGGACTCCCCAGCCTCTCAAATGGTAAGAATAAAGTCTCATCCCTAAATTGGCCAGACTACGGTAATTCATTATAGCAACAGAAACAGACTTAGTCATCACTCAAGGGCAGGGCAAGCTGCATGTTCTCTTTGTAACACCACTGCTTTTCAAAAGCCCTTGTAACTATAGTGGTGTTCAATTATTGTTCATTTAAAATCTGGGACTTTTTTAAACAAAAAAATGTTCAATTTTTCATCACCAAAATATTTTCTTTCTTTCTTTTTATTTATGTATTTATTTATTTATTTTGTAAGTTTCATTCCTGGACTCTCTCTAGAAGTGTTAGAGAAAACGCAGTGGGTGATGGGGAGCTAGTCCTGAGGTTATGGTCAGAGCCTGAGCTGCAAGGTCCTGCTGTCCTGGACGCCTGTCCCTGAGGTCTGACTCAGCACTCGAGCGAGCGCTTCCGAGAGCATGTGGGCTTACGATCTACAGCAACAGGATGCTCTAGCTGTTGAGGATGAAGGGAGTCCTCTCTCCCACTGCTCTCCTTGAGGGAACTCGGAGCTCCTCATATGACCTGAGCTTCCGTCTATTTCTGGCTCTATGTAGAACACCAAACTTGCTAATGGGAGCATTATCATGTTATTTTTAATGTTCTTCCCTGACTAATCAATTATTTCCAGCTCAGCTAAGCCTTCCACCTCAGGCTGTCCTGTCTCTGACAGCTCCTCCTAACTCAGAGCCTCAGGGCCCACAGAAGCAGCGGAGGGGGCTGAGGGAATTTCCGCCGCCGGTGTCTAGCAGGCCTGAGAGCTGAGGTGAATCCTGAAGAACATTCTAGGACACTATGGACAGCGTTCTTCAAATTTGATTCTTAGCTATCGCCTCTTTCGAAAGGCTTTCAGAATGCAGCCAATGTAATGAGCTGCGAGTTTTTATTTGGGAAAACCGGCAGATGTTGAAGTCCAGCCACTTGTATCCACGCTTCCATGAAAATAGAGATCACGTGTGCTCTGCTCAGGGGTCGTGTAAGAGAAGCCTGAAGACAGAAATACTTATCTGGGCGACCTTATTCTTGGCAACAGGAGAGTGCCTGCCATGAAGGCGTGCTAACTCGGTGCTGTGCTTTTTAAAATTGAGTTTTCATTTAATTCGCACTGAACACTGTTTTTGAAATGCCATTGCCCCCACGTCTCAGGTTTTGTGGATCTCTGCTCCCTCTACTGTCTTTCCTTGTATAAAGTAAACAAATGTGTTTTAGTGTTTAATTTTAATCCTTCTGTTGATTTTTCTAGTTATATATTTAAAGTTATTTTCTCAAAGACTTCTGTAGGGATCACAATGCGAATATTTATTTTGTGGTAATTAACTTCAGATCGATGCTGACATAACTTCACAAGAATACAGCTACTCAATTCCATTGTAACTCCATTCCTCAATATTAATGTCATTATAGCGTATGCATCCTGCATTATAGATCATATTTACTTACGTAGCTTACATGATCATAGAATAGGTAAATTTTCATATAACATACATAGTATACCATGATGCACATTATATATTTTATATACTGTAACCCAATAATATGGTGTCTTCAACTGACTTCAAGCAAGCTTGCTTTTTGAAAAATTAGGGGGCAAAAATAAAAACATTTAAACTTACTGCGCCTTGTTTTAAATAACGTATTTCATCGTTTGATCTTTTTCATTTCTTCCTATAGATGCGTCACCATCTGCTGGGCATCTCAGTGGAAGTAGCTGTCTCTAAAGCAAGGCATGCTCTTTTTTTCTGTTTTTCTGGGAACGCCTTTATTTCATCTTTGTTTTTGAAGGACAGTTTTGTTTGATGTAGAATCTATGGCTGACAGCCTTTTTCTTTCAACACCTTGAGTATATGGCTCCACTGCCTGCCTTTGGGCCGCCCAACAGAGCTCTCTAATGTTTTCCATTCTTTATTGTTTTTCTCTTGATTTTAACGTAGCTGTATTCAGATGAGTCCATTTATCTCCACATTACAAATTCCATGTATCACACAAGCATAGCGCTCTTTGCTTTCAGATTTTGCAATGGTTTGTGGCTGCTGCTTCTCACTTACCTTTTGAGCCTGCACACTCTTGAATGGTGGCTGACTGAACATGGGCTTATTTTCCCACAAAGATGTGATGTTGTGTCAAGTCCAGCTTAATTGAAGCTAGGGATGGATCAGAGCTGGTACACTGAAGACCTACAGCACCTGGGCAAGCAGAATCCCAGAGGAAGGTCCAGCAAGCAATAACAGGGTGAGTACCTGTGAAGAGGATCAAGATGTCCACCCAGGTGACTGGGATCAACCTAGGATGCAGTGTTGCTCTGGGAAGCACAGCTCACTCCTGCTTATGTAATCTTGAGTAATGTATCACCTTCTCTGAGCCTTACTTCCTGTTTCTTAAATAGGGCTAAAGATTCCTATTGTTACAAAGTTAATTTGTTGGCTACAATTATTTTTCATACATTTTCCACACACTGCATGGGCCATGGCAGTTGTGGAAATGCAGGAGCTGGTAATTTAAACAGATCATTGATGGTAAAAGCTAGTGGAACATAGGTACCGGCACTTGGTGTACAAGGAGATGATTCAGTTTTCAGAACTAAAAAACAAGATAGGATCTGGTCTACTGCAGGGGTGCAAAGGTCAGGCCTGAGCTATGTCCAAGAGAAATATGAGAGATTGCTCATATTTCTATCTGAAGTATCTGGTGCCACTAATATGAAATGAACGTTGTTCAGGAGTCGGTGAAGTTTCTCTTTCTACAATGGATCCATACTGATCTAGTACTCATGATTCAACGACAAGTAAACTCAGAAAATTAAAATCCTGAATGCATTTAGTGTGTTTGCACTTTCTTCCACATGGGTGGAACTGAGCAAGGCATATGATGGGACTCAGGCCATTTCCTGGCCCTCCCGCAGGACAGCAATTCTCAGAGAGAACAGCAAGAAGGAGGATGGCGTGAAGCTCAGAACCGTGTTTGATGAAAGAAGGTCAGCATTGCTATGGAAAGCAGGCTTGTTGTGTGGGACACAGTCATGATTTCATCTTTAGAGGAAAAACTTGCAGCTGAGCAGGGTTTAAGAAAGCACATAATCAAAAGGAAAAGAAGAGCCAGACTTCCCACATCCTCCTCTAGGGTCTGGCCTGGTGAATCTACCTGGCCTCCCTATGCACACATTCTCCACAATCAGCAAGATGTAGATTCCATTCCTTGTCTAGTCTGACCATCACCACACTGCAGCCAACTTCTGAGCCAATCAGGATCCATGCTATCTGCAACCATCTACAAGTCCCGTTGTTACCCTTCCAACCCTATCACCCACCCAAACTTCTCATAGCTTCCTACAGGGTCTACCCTGGTAAATCTCCCTGACACTACATGTGTAACTTCTCCCCAATGTATCTGGTCTAGCCTGGAGTTTACATACAGTGCCATGGTCTAAACTGGCTTCCCCTAGCAATTCCACAAGTAGACTGGGAATGGTCCGTATCTACCCACCTATCTCCCAGCCCACAGGGCTCTCCCTCACCTTCTCCAATATTTCCACCCAGCCAGTTCTACCCAATACTCCAGGCTTAGACAGGAAGCACATACCAGCCCAGCCCCCTCTGCCTGGTTGACATCATTCCAACCAAGTCATTTCCAACTTCTAGACCCAAATCACCCACACATCCTCTCTCCTGCCAAAGCCTTCTCTGTTTATATCAGACTCAGAACTAACAAAAGAATTCCACATGCTGAGATCTCATGGCAAAAATGCCAACAATATGAAAGATCAAACCAGTATATTCTCTACAAAACTCACCAGTTCTGTAGAAATGTTTGTCAAGGAGAATTACCTAGCTGCATCCCAGGAAATAGAATTTAAAAGAATAATAATATGCTTAGTATAAGAATTCAGTGAGCTTAAAGAAGACACAGACAGCTCAATAAAAGTAAGAAGAATAAATACCTGAGAGATTCCAAGAACACACAAATGTAAGGTTGATGAAAATGATGAAGACAAACTTAGACTTGAAAACAAAATTCAATAAGGAGATAGAAACATTAAAGAAGACTCAAGCTGAAAAGAAATGTAATTGAAAAATCCAATAACTCAACTGGAAAACTTGAAGGAAAGAAACCCTTACAAGTAGGACAAATCAGGCTGACCATAGAATAGAAGGACTCAAAAATAGAGTATATAGACCAAATAAGCAAAGCACATGAAAAAGGATTTAAACACAGAAAAAGTATACTCAGAAAATGTGGAACACATTTCAGATAACTCTAGCTTGTGTCAAGTTGACATAAAACTAGCTAGCACAGTATCACAGATGGGTAGAATTAATACTGTGAAAAATGACCATTTTGCCAAAATCCACTATAGATTCAATGCAGTGTTAGCCAAAATCTCCATAGAAATAGAAGGGGGAAAAAACTATCCTAAAATTCATATGGAACCACAAAGTTCCCAGATAGCCCAATCGGTCCTAAAACAAAAGAACAAAGCTGGAGGAATTCCAAGTCCAGATCTTAAGCTATATTACAGAAGATACAGTAAGAACGATATGGTACTGGCACAAAACAGACACTAGACCAAGGGAACAAAATCTAACAACCAGGGCTGGAGAGAAGGCTCAGTTGTTAAGAGCACTGCCTGCTCTTCCAAAGGTCCTGAGTTCAATTCCCAGCAACCACATGGTGTCTCACAGCCATCTGTAATGAGATCTGGTGCCCTCTTCTGGCCTGCAGGCATACACACAGACAATATTGTATACATAATAAGTAAATAAATAAGCAAACAAACAAATAAAATAATATGACATTGTTGATGTAGTGCATAAAATCCTGCTTCAAAATAAAAAGTCATGTAGAGGCCTGAGGCTGGCATGATAAAAAAAAAAAAATCTAAGAACCAGACATGAGTGCACATAACTCCAGCCTCTAATTTGACAAAGATGCCAAACATATAAGCTAGAAAAGAATGCATGTTCAACAAACACTGCTGGAAAAACTGGGTGTCCACATGCAGAAGAATGGAATCAGACCTGTATCTCTCATCTTGCACAAAACTGACTCCAAATGGGTCAACAACCTTAAGGTGAAACCTGAAACTGAAAGAACCAGAAGAAAACATAGGCAGCACCTACACAATATGGGTGCCGAAAAGGACTTTCTAAATCGGACTCCATTTGCTCCATTAAGTCCAGCAATTAATTAAAAACCCAGAGACAGAAATTGGGGTTTAACCTGAAGGTCAGAAAAGCAAAACAGCTAGTTACTGGCTCTTACCTCTACCTCAGTCCAAACCGGCAATCCTGCCTCCAGGAATCTGTCTCCTTCTGTCTTATATTTCTCTCTAGTGCTCTAGTGCTGGGATTAAAGGTGTGCACCACTACCGCCTTGTTTCTATGGCAAACTAATGTGGCCACTGGGTCTGTTTTACTCTCTGATCTTCAGGCAAGCTTCGTTTGTTAAAATACAAATGAAATATCACTACAGGACTTGGTAAAACTAGAAGACTTCTGCAGAGAAACAGCCTGATGAAGAGGAGTCCCACAGAATGGGAGAGACTCTTTGCCAGCTGCATGTCTCACAGAAGATTAATGTCCAAAATATATAAAGAAACAAAAAAGTAAAAAGAAAAAAAGTCAAATAAACCCAAATAGCCTATTTGGAGCCTGGGACCTAGGCAAATAGTTCTAAAAAGAAGTGGGGGGGGGATGGCTAAGAAACATCTTTAGCAACTGAGGAAATACTTATCAAAAAACTTTGATATTTCATCTTATCCCAATCAGAATGACAAAGTCCAACAAAATAACAGACAATGAATACTGGAAGGGATGTGGGGAGAAGGGAACCCTCATTCACTGTTGGTGGAAGTAAACTGGTGGAGTCCCTTTGGAAATCAGTGTGAAGAATTCTCAGAAAGTTAAACCTATATCTGCTGTATGACCCAGCTCTGCCACTCCTTGGCCTACGCCTAAATGACACGCATCCTACTCCACACTCCAGCCAGGTGTGTTGCTAGTCTATTCACAATAGCTAGGAAATGGAAACCCTTCACTCTACAAGGGAATAATGAAAATGTGTACACTATGTTCTCTTACCAGAGGCTTCTAGCTCCAAGCCTTCAGATGCGAGCACATAGCCTGGAGGAAGTGCAGAAGCCAGGAGTGTAAAATGGAATTACTACAAGGATGAGAGTGGGGGAGCAATAGGGAAGGGGATATCAAGATAAAATTGATTTTATCAGGGAACTGGAAAAGGAGGGCCTTTAGGAAGGGGGGTGGGAGTTAAAGACAAAAGAAGGATGAACCTAATAGCAATGATGTCTAAAATTTCATATGGAATCCTGCTAATAATGCCACAAAAATCTATAATACACATAATTCTTTGTATAAATATACATATGTAGTTTAAGTGAAATTATTTTTAATTTTGTCATTTGGGTTAACAATGGTTTCTCCAAGAGTCAAGACCACCTAACAAAAACCCCAACACGAGACAGGAGAATCTTGCTTTGGAGTTGTTGTCCAGAGCTGTACGGGAGATTTCAAACACACAGCCTATTGCTATTGTCCTCTGCTGACTCCCCAAGAGGTGCAAGTTAAGTCCCTATTGCAGAAGACACCAGATACTTCTTATTCAGGACCCAGAGTACCCTGAGCTGGAACTGACCTCAATGCCTCATCCCTGACAACCAGCTTTCATGGTACCAGAAGTCACCATGCCAGTTTCCAAAGGAAGGAAACAACCAATCATCCTGCCCAACTATGACACCTATGAACCACATCAATGACCAGCATGGCATGGCAATCCTAAGAATGCACTAGTTTGGCAAACATACCTCAGCAGTAACCAACAGCTCTCTAGTCAAACTTAAGATCCGCTCAACAAGAGAGTTACCATGCACTAGAAAGCTAGTTAACTACTCAGTGAAGTCATGGCTATTGGAGGAGCATCTACAACGACACATTTACAAAATCAGCATAATCCCCAACAATAACCTATAAACATCTGTCCTTATACCAACAGGTAAGAGCCATCTTCACCTCTCATCAAGGAAACTTTTCTTTGCAACAGACTACTACATAAGACCACAACCAGTCAATATGGCAGAGTCATGGAACCCAGGCTCAGTGGATATATCTACAAAACACTCCCGTACCTAAGGCTCAAGGAGCATTGCAGAAGACAGGGTAGAAAGATTGTAAGGGACAGGGAATAATGTAATTTGCAGAGAGATCGTGTCTCCTGCAAATGTCAGAAGCTACACATATAAAACCTCACCAACATGCCTGCCTAAACATGAGCTGAATAATAACATCAATAATAGACATGGTGAAGTGGACAGGAGAAAAGTCCATGAGACCTAAACATACAAAGAAGTATAGGCATGTAAGGAATGCCCAAAGTGGGAGAAAGATGCATATAATTAACACTATACAGACTGAGCAAGTTAGGAATATATATGCATATACATATATATATATATATATATGCATGGAATAATAGTTTTTGACAAAAGATCCCAAGAATTTGAAAGATAGTAAAGATGAGTATAAGAAAGAGTTTTGAGAAAAGCATAAAAGGATGAAAGGGAAGGGAGGGGAGAAAATCATTTTAAGCAAAAGAAATTGATTTAGCACTGTATTTTGAGCTAATTGTCCTGAGGTGGAATGTGTGCCTTCAGCTGCACATAGCAACTTGCTGTTTTCAGAAACATTTTCCCCCAAAACAACTGCTGGGTTTGAAGTAGATTCCAGTTCTTCCTCAGCAAAGTTCTCTTCGGTCTTCCTGCGGTCAATTACACCGGGGCAGTCTCCTGTGGCAGATGACTGACTTCAGCAATTTGCCGCAAGTCACACACTCATCACCAACTTTCTAGAGATGTAAAAACCTCAGTATTTCATGAAACATTTGCCTGGTGGGGGTAAAACAAAGTTCCCAAACCCTGCTATGGGTAAACGGGCTCGGTGGCCCGCGGCGGGAATGCAGAGCAGGGGAAGGTGCAGAAATAAATGGGGAGAGGTGCACGGCGGCGCAGGCAGCGCCAGGAGGCAGCTGCGACCGGCGCGCAGCTGAAAAGTGCCCAGCTGAGTGGCCGTGGGTTCAAGCCCCACGTTGGGTGCCAAGTGTGGAAATTTATTTGGGAAAAGGCACAGGTACAGTACCGGAAAGGGCTCCTCTGTAGATGCAGTCAAGCCAGACAGGTCGGCGATCCACGCAGAGAGAGAGCTCCCTGCCTGGGTTGCCAATATATATACCTCTCCTGGGAATCGGTAACCCGGCCCCCTTGGGGGTGGCAGCAGGGTGTGGTCACAGGCCAAGGGACCACACCCCTTCACAAAGCCACAGAGAAACCCTGTCTCGAAAAACCAAAAAAAAAAAGAGCGTCTTTAAAAAAATCAACAACAAGAAATTCCAAGTAATAAAATAAACTGAATATCCCATATAACAGACTATTATTCAGTCTTAAAAAAGAAAGGGCTGTCTGACACACACTACAACATGGATGAAACGTGGGGACACTGTAGCTAGCAAAGTAGGTCGGTGGCAAAGGATGGCATCTGTGTCATACAAACTGCCTAGAAGAGCTGACCTGTGTGTGCAGTGCTGGAGGAAGACTGAGAGGTCAATGCTGATTAGATGCAGTGTTGGATTTGAGGATGGTGACTATGGATACAGAGAGACATTAGCATGCGAACTACCACAGAGCTGTGTGCTAAACACAGTTATGTGTGAAGTTTATGTCATATAGCTCACACCAAAAAACACTAATGATGAATAAGGTACCTACTTGTTATCCTCCGGGAAATGACTAGGCAGTCTGTAAACTATTCTGTGAGTTCCCTTGAAGGACTATCCCGTCTTCATATCTTACATATATTTCACTGCTTTTGCAAAAACCTGCTACTTCCAAATTACCCCCACTGATCTCAACAGCCTGTAGCTTTAGCCAGATGGCCTGCATAAGCAGTCAGTTGGTCACCTTGTCACTAGCTAGGAGGTGGGAGCAATGACATCACCTAAAAAGGAAAGCGGAAGCTTTTATAATGTCTAGGTGAAGGCTCTCTCAAGAGCTGAAGTCTCCTGACTCCAGCACGTGGGGAGCTGCATCCCCTCGGGGTGAAGGAGAAAAGAGGCCAGATTTGAAATCCTGAAGCTACATGGGTGGCCCACTCACTGTGGCCCAGACCAGTGCAGAGGCAGGAAGTACTCCGTAGATGTGCATCAGCCATCCCGTATTGTTTTAGTACAATCATTAATAATAATGCTGTCATTAAAATTGAAAACATCCAGGAGAGAGAAATCGAGAAGGTAAACCCTGAGGCAAGAGCATAAAATAGGACTGCCTGGGAATGTGAGCCAGTATACGAGAGGGCTTTATCACCATAAAACAGGGGTAGCAATGAAACAGGGTTTGCACTAGGAGTCAGGGGGAGCAGTAGATGAGCTGATTCTAAGAAAACACTTTATATAATCTCGTGTTGTGGAAACAGATTTGTGTATTGATCTGTACATGATTCCCGAACCACAGATTGTTTCCAGGTGAGTTTTACTACCACTTCCTGAATTTCCATGAAGTATCTTGCTGTGATCTTAATAGGCATTGCAGTAAACTGATACACTAATCTAGGGCGACATCAGCACTATTTTTAGTCTTCCAGATAAATAGTATGGTTTGACTCCCTTAATGGTTCTCATTAAAGTGTTATAGATTCTTTTAATAAATCCTTTTGTCCTGAGTTATACCAGCCAAAGATTTAATGTTTATTGCTATTTTAGCAGAATTGCTCTTTGGCCTCATATCCCTAGTGTGTGTGCCTGGAGACTGTCTACATTACCAAGGTCAGCTTATACCTTCTTCTCACACATCTGCCCCACTTCATCTCATTGCCTCCTGGGGTTTCCATTCCAAACTATCTACCCCAAATTCCACCCACTAAAGCATCATGCATATCTACATACCACCTCAAACTCCACATAACCAGAGGAAAATTCTCTCCTTCCTCCCGAAACCCTTCCTCTGCTCTACACCAGAAACTCAGAAGGCAGGCGTGACCCTGCCTTCTCTCTCACACTTACAACTCATCAGATGCCAAGTCACACACACACACACACACACACACACACACACACACACACACACACTCCTCTCCAGCACCATGCCTTATCTAGCTTCAGTGTTTGGATGAGAAATAGGTTTCTGGTTTGGGTTTTCCTTTTTTTTTTTTTTGGCAGTTCTCTCTCCCTCCATCTTGTCTAACTCCCCTCCTCCTCCTAATTCTTTTCCTATCCTTAGACATATGCAAGCTATTGTCATATTATAATTAAAAGGATCGTCGTGGAACCTATACACTTCTGCTTAGAATCCTTCCAAAACTACTCATAACTTTCAGAATAAAAAGCTCCATGGTCCTCCATGATGATGTACAAAACCCATGGCTCAGTCTCCCTGCACCCATGCCCCCGTGTCTCAACATTGAGCCAGTGCCTAGCCTTCACCCCATTACTGCAGTCGTGCTGCCTCATCTGCTGCTATCTAAAGCGGCTGCCTTGGCCTCTGGACTCTGTAATACCCAATTTTTTCCTCTCAGGAATACTCTCAGTCTTTCTCCTGTAACAGGGTCCCAGTTTCAGGAAGCTCTCTCTTGCCTTCTCAGACTTTAATTGACAGATGCAAATCCATGTGTCTCAGAGGTGGGCATCCTTGAAGCAGGCTTTGACTGAGGACAGTATAAAACATTTCTTGCCCATGGAGTCTTCATATCCCATAAGGAAAGTAGATGCTACCCAAAACAGAGCAGCACGTGTGGTTTGGTAATACATGAACCCAGCTACCTGAAATGAGAAGAAAAACTGTGCAGCATGCAGGCTAAGTGCAGAAGGATGACAGTCACAGTGGACTCCAATCCAGGATAGTCACAGAGGTAACTGCCACTCTGTGCCAAGTGGTAGATTTGCAGTTTCTGCCAGGACTGCTGACCAGACACATGAGTGGTCGGGAGAGCAGAGTCACGACGTAGGGACTTCAGGGAGCTGCACACAGCCTCATTTACATGGGGGACCTTCGTTTGCTGCTTGTTTCATATTTTCCCTTGCCAGTTTAAAAATAAAGGGCCTACTGTTTGGGTGCTAAATCCCAGAGAAATATAATGATCAGGAATGACATCACAGCCCAGGGACTGGTCCGCTAAATTCTGGGCCAGTCTATAGCAGAGGGAGGAAGAGCAAATACATACCAATAGATGTTCACTTGCTTAATTTTGTGGTGAATTTCCATCATTTAGTGTGTTAAAAGTGTCATGTACAACAACCTAGATGTCCTCAATGGAAGAATGGATAAAGAAAACATGGTGCATTTACACAACAGAGTACTGATTGCTTAGTCACTTAAAAAAATAAAATCATGAAATTTGCAGTTTGATGGGTAGAACTAGAAAAAAAAAACTTATCCTGAGTGAGGTAATCCAGACCCAGAATGATACATAGAGTATAATATGTGGGTGTTAGCTGTTAAGTCAGTGATAGCCAAGCTACAATCCCTAGACCCGCAGAGGTTAGATATAGAGTAAGGAATGTGGGGGCTGCAGATATATCTCCCTAGGAAAGGAAAATGGAATAGACAATTATGGATGAATGGAGGGCTGGTATGGGAGAATCCAGTGGAGAAGGGGAGTAAAGAGAGAAACAAAGGAGGGAATACAGGGAGAGACAGCTAAAATTAAGGGCTGTTTGAAGGGTCATAAGAAAATCTAATACAGTAGAAGCTTCCTAAAATATATAAATATATGAAGGTGATCGAAATGAAATTGCCAAATAATAAGGAAGACAGAACCCCAACAGACCATCTCTCGTCACCAAATGAAGTTTCCTGTACCAGGATTGGGTTACATCTAATTGAGTTGTTGGCCAAAGGGGTTCTATAGAAATCCCCAAACTACCCAGGCTATTGCCAAAACTATAGGTTCTTCTCTGCAAACTGAGAGTAAGACGCCATTGCTGACGACAACACCTACACAACTCACTAAACACAGAGATGTCATAGAGTCTTCACCCCTACATAAGACACCATTGCTGACGACAACAACTCACTAAACACAGAAATGTCATAGAGTCTTCACCCCTATGAGCTAGTGTTCTTCGGTACAGGAAAGCACTCTGCAGACTACCAAAGAAAACACATAAACACCAACCAAGCCACAAACCACTTGATCCACAATGGTGTCCTGCCTGTAAGATATTCTAGGGCAATGGTGGCACAGAACTTGTGGGAATAACCAACCATCTGTATCTGATTTGACTTAAAGCACAGTCCGTGAGTCCATGAGATGAAACCTATATCCAGCACTACTTGGGTGACCAAAAACTGGAGACTAGATAGCCAGGGACCTAGGCAAAACTAAATACTACTGCCCAAAAAACAAACAAACAAACAACAACGAAAATCAGCAATAAAACAACTCCTAATGGCATTCTGCTAGACTCATAGATCAGTGCCTTGCTCAGCCATCATCAGAGAAGCTTCCTCCTACAGCAGATGGGAGCAAATAAGAGATCCACAGCCAGACAATGCGCAGAGAGTGAGAGACCTTGGGACACTCAGCCCTAAACAGGATGTCTCCATCAAACACTTCCCACTCTCGGGGCTCAGGAAACACTGTAGAAGGTAGAAGAGGAGACAAAAAGATTGTAAGAGCCGGAGGAGACAGAGGACACCGTGAAAAATGTCCCTCTAAATCAACAAGAACACAACACATATGAACTCACCAAGACTGAGGCAGCATGCACAGGGCCAGAAAGTAGACACATGCCCACATCCCTAACTTGGAATCAATCTACAATTGACAGCTACTTGCAAATGAAATTAGTTTCCTTCAAACAAGTATCACTAGGAAACCAAACAGTAGGTTGCATGACCAACAGAGAAGGAACTCAATGACATATTTGGAGGTTCTTTGTTTCTTAACATCTTGACAGGACTTTTCCTTCTTTACAAAGCTTTTATCTTATTATTTTTATTTTATTTAAATATTTTTTCTTCTCTCCTTTTATCCTATGGGTTATTTGTGTGTATGTTATAGTTTTCAGTTTAGTGTTTTTATGGAATTCCTAGGTGTGCAAACGAGTGGGTCTCTGTTTCCTGTGTCTTCTCTCAGTCTCCTTTCCTTCTGTTTCTTTTATCCAATTCTGATGTGTTAGGTTTTTTTCATCATATTATATTGTATGATATTATATTATATTACCTTAGAAGACAGTTCATTTTCTAAAGAGAGACAGAAAGAACATGAATCTGGATGGAAGGGGAGGGAAAGAAGAAATAGGAAGCGTAGGGGGGAAAGGAAACCATTATGGGGATATATTATGTAAGAAAAAAGTCTATTTAAAATTTAAAAAGTAAAATAAAATACCTTGCTTTTGAATGAAGATAACACCACCAATATTCAGTATAACACTGTCCCTGTACGGCTCACTACAACTCTAAAACTGCTTGACACTTTTCCCCAAGGCACAGCAGTATCAGAAAATAGATTAGACATCATTTAAGTGAGCACCACTGACTTTATCTGTAGTCTAGGAAAGCGGCCTTCAGACTTTATCACCATTGTTTATTGTAGACCACGTCACTCTGAATGAACTATAATGAAGAGGTTTTTTAAAAAACGCCATGTATGGACAAACCTTAGCTTCGCTAATTATTTATCTGCTTTCTAGAAGATTATCATTTGATAAAAACGAGGACGACCCTAGAGCGTTGTGTGTTCCCAGGGAACCTTTTCTTTTCCTTTGTCCCTGGCTACTACCAGGCTAAATCATTGTTACAGCCTGGTCCTATCACGCTGTCTTCACACCAGAATTTGTACCCAGTATAAACTCCATTCTTTTTAGTCTATTTGGCTGATATTTTCAAGATGATATTTTCATGTAGCCACATGCCCAATTCAGATTTGTTGTTCTCTGGCTATTTAGAGCAAAAATCATGCTAGAGAAACCATCATTTCTCTTTAATGGATCTCAACAAGCTTACTTAATAATTTAAATATTATTCTATAAACGGGGTTTTTTGTTTGTTTTTTTTTTGCTTTTTATCATACAAAGAGCATGAAAATAAGGTAAATGTTGTTTTGTTCTGAACACCAAGTTGTAACTGTACATGTTGAGAGCATCTGTCATCCAAAAATATGAACTCCAAAATGCTTCAAAATCAGAAGCTTTTTGAGTAGCTAGCATATCACAACTAGAAAAGGACACCTGTGAGCCCGTGTGATGTGTTCGATCAAACACAGGTGCAGTAGGAACCCTGTATGACTCGCTCCCCAGGCGAGGTGCGCAGCCCTTCTGCTGCATAAAGGAACCTTTAAAGCAGGGTTCTCATTATGTGTATGCAAATGTTCTGAGGCCCAAAGTCTGAGACTCCTCTGCTCCCAAACATTGGAGATAATGAATGTTCTAACCTAGCCTGGCTCCTATTAGTCTTGCTAGTAAGGAAAAACCAGCAGAGATGGTAGCTGTTAGGGTTTTTCCTGTTGACTTTGCTTAATTGCCTCTGTGATGGTGTTATCTTTGGAATGCTATCTTCACACCTGCTAGCTTTCAGAACATATAAACTAATCCACTGATTTATGGACTCAATCAAGTAGCAGATCTTTATAAGCAGAGATAATATTTTTATATTCATTATAGCACCATAAATATTCATTCAGCAAATATTTACTGGTTTTTCAGTGCTCAGATTCAAGGATTCAATGACATATTGAGTCACTAATTTTTTTTTTTGTGGAGATAAGGCCTCACTGCGATGCTCTGGCTGTCCCGGAACTCATAGAAATTTGCCTGCCTCTGCCTCGGATTAAAGGTGTCATAGCCACAGCTAGCAGATCTTCTGTCTGCGGTCCCTGAAAGGACCTCTGCTGAGTTTGCTCATATATTTGTGACATCTGACAAGAGCCTTGGGAATGGAAAACTAAGGAGGCGCTCACCAACCATCTAGCAATTTGTCTATGTTGGTTTAGTTCTCTAAACTCCTCTTCATGTGTCCGCGCATGCTCAACTTACCCGCCTCACAGTGTCAGGGGTCCAGACACAAACAGACCCGTTACACCCACATCTACGCCACGTTTGCCCAAATGATCAGAACCGTCTGCACAGTCTCGATGAAAGTCTGGAGAAACAGACTTTGCCGCTGGTGAGAGATCTTAGATTTGCTGGAGAGGGAAGGCGGGCAGAAAGATCGCGCGCTAGTTCTTGAGTGTCCCTGGCTCCTCCACGACACAAATGGTTCCCGTTCTTTCCATATGAAAGGACTCTCCTTCTAAACTAAAAATGAAAACCCTACTGTGAGAAACAGTTTTTGCTTTGTTTTACTTTTTGTTTTTCTCTTAAAGACAAACAGCTTGCCAAGGGCCAATATAAACCCTCCAATCCGAGCTGCACCTTTCTGAAAAGTAGCAGAGGAATGGACTGAGGGGTGGCCGGTGCAGGGGAGGTGGCGGGAGGGAATGGGAGGGGAGGAGGGAGGGGAAACTGCAGTCAGCAAGTAAAATGAGAAAGTAAATTCCGTTTAAAAAATAAAACAAACCCTCTCAGCTTTTGAAGCTGATGTGTGTGCCTGTTTGCTCGACCCTGGACATTCTGAGACTTGACTCTGTTACATCCTTCTCTTCCACACGGATTATGAATCAGTCAATCATATGAGATTTTGAAGTTGAGCTCCTAACTCAACTGAACTGAATGAACTTGCTACTCCTGAGTGTGCTTGACAGCCAAGCTTGTATTATAGAACATCCTCTTAAGAAAAACGAAAGGAAGAAGGAAGGAAGGAAGGAAGGAAGGAAGGAAGGAAGGAAGGAAGGAAGGAAGGAAGGAAGGAAGGTAAATTACTTTTACTTTGATCTTATGTTTTTTATGTGATACCAATAATATTATTTGGAGGCTTATCCATTTGAGAGATTGCCAGTTTCCTTCTGTTGTTGGAGGCTGATGTTCGTTCTCAGCCTCCCAGAACCAAAATAAATTATGTAAATCACTGCTCGGCCAATCACTTAAGCATATTGCTAGTTAGCTCTTTGGTTAACCCATTTCTATTATTTTATATTTTACCATGAGACTCGTGGCCTACCAGACAAGGTTCCAGCTGGCAGCTCGTGTCTTTCCCCTCTGGCGGCTCCATGGCATCTCACTGACTCTGCCTACCCTCTATATATCTCTTTCAGCCTGGTTTTACTCTGTTAAGCCGTTGACCGAAAGCAGTTTCTTTATTCATTAACCAATAAAAGCAGCACATATACAGAAGGACCTCCTACAGCACCCCTCTCTTGGGAGGACTCATCCCTAGCCCCATATGGTGGCTGCTAGGGTGTAAGATATATGGCTCCATAGCGGTCCCAAGATGGAAGTTTCTCAGTAGTTCCATGAAGGACCAAGGACAGCATCATGGTGACCAAGCAACCCTGTGCACAGACCAAGTTAAGAAATGCCATGGAGGACGGCAAAGTACTCCTTGGTGGTTTGTTTTGGTTGTTGTTTGTGTGTTTGTTGTTGGTAGTTCTGCTCTTTATTCTTTGAGGGGCCCACCACCCCCCTTCCAGCTCTGTGCAGCTCTGTGTGTATAGAGGCTTATACTTAATTATGAATGCACGCCTTAACCTGGCTTGTTTCTTGCCAGCTTTTCTTAAATTATCCCATCTAGCCGGGCGGTGGTGGTGCACGCCTTTAATCCCAGCACACGGGAGGCAGAGGCAGGTGGATCTCTGTGAGTTCGAGACCAGCCTGGTCTACAAAAGCTAGTTCCAGCGCAGGCTCCAAAGCCACAGAGAAACTCTGTCTTGAAAAACCAAAAAAAAATAAATAAATTATCCCGTCTATCCCCTATGGACTTCTACCTTTCTCTATTTCTGTACCCCTTTCTTTACTTTTTACTCCATGGGTTGCTGTGTATAGCTGGGTAGCTGGTCCCTTGAGTCCTTCTTCTCTCACTCCTTCCTTTTTTATTCTCTCTGCCTGGCAAGCCCCCCTCCCTATTCTTTCTCCTGCCTGGCTATTGGCTGTTTAACTCTTTATTAGACCAATCAGGTGTTTTAGAAAGGCAAAGTAACACAGCTTCACAGAGCTAACAAATACAACGTAAAAGAATGCAGCACATCTTTGCATCATTAAACAAATAAACAAATGTAACACATCTAAAAATAATATTCTACAATATATGTTTGTTTTTAGAGTTCTCCACAGTGCCTTGCATGATGTAGTTATGGCTTTCTAGAGGGTACTTAGAGTCTGCCCAGCCATCTGCCTCCATCATTAGTCAGCTAGCAATGGGAACTAGCACCATGAGGTCAAACCTGTAAAGTATTTGTGAATTTACAGAGACCTGGGGCCAAGCATCAGGAAAGCACAGATCCAAACGTGGGCCAAAAGAATAGATTGCTAGGTACCGGACAAGCCACTGGTGGTTGGCAGCTGCAATAACTGGTGACAAAGAGGGACCTGCCTGCTTAGACAGGACTCTAGAGACAGACAAACTGCTGGGTCTTACTGCCTGCTCTTTCTGTCCAGCATCATCAAGCCTGGTTTTCTCTAACTGAAAGAGAATAATCTTAGCCTTCTTGAGGTTCCTTTGCTGCACAATTGTTGTCTGCTTTTGCTGTCTCACAGAGGTTGGGCACCCTTACTTTTGCTTCCATGTTTCAATTACCCTGACACAGACAAGTAAGGAAAAAGCACAGGCTGATGGCCCCCTTCCCAGGTTCTTTAGATGTTCTTATTTTCTATGTTCTGTATTTTCTAGACTATGGATACTAGATTAAAACCAACAACAATAACAACAACAACAAATAGGCTGACAGTGCATCCAGAGAGAGGCTAGAGAGGCGTGGGGGAAGGGGAGCTCACAGTCTGCAGGGCTTCCTTAGCTGAATTCTGCTGGGTGTTGAAACATCAATTCCAGTGTTTTACTGCGTATGACTACATCCATCTACTATTTACACTAATTCAAAAACAAAAGCCACAGCAGATCATTCTCTGGGCTATGAAAGGCATTTAAAAGAGTGTTTTACTGTCTCATCTTTTTGATACAATTTACCTAGGAACTTGCAAAGCCTCACGGTTTAAAAACACATATGCAGGTAATATTACCTTGTGCTGTGTATGTAGTTTGGATTCAGCACTCCTTCTTAATAACTGCCATCATCATAAGACCGGCTGTGTCTGCTCAGAAATGATCACGGCTGAGTTTATTGATTATTGACAGTCCTTCACAGAAGGAGTGGGTGAGGAGGGTCATTGAACCCTCACCTGAGTATACAGCCACTCATTCTAGCCAGTCATCTGCAGTTCTGTTGCTCTAATTACATGTGGCCTCATGGTCTTGGGGAGGAACTAGAGCACTCAGGCTGGGGAAGACTAGAGGGAGGGGCTCCACCCATGAAGCTACAAGGAAGCCATCATCCATACTGGGTGAAGACTTTCCAGGACAGCTGCTTTCAGGTCACCTACATGCCTGTCGGT
The DNA here is from genome assembly GCA_028555095.1 of Dicrostonyx torquatus. NCBI lineage: Eukaryota > Metazoa > Chordata > Mammalia > Rodentia > Cricetidae > Dicrostonyx > Dicrostonyx torquatus. Next base: position 3,489,995 of record JAQHUG010000092.1, read on the forward strand.
AACCCGAATCTGTGCTCTGTGAGTAAACCCAGTAAACTCACTGATTCCCCAGGGTAAACTTGGTGAAATCAAACTTTGATTTGTCATTAGTACCTTAAAAGAAGGGGATATGCATTGCTTAGTGGCCCCCCCACCACACACAGGGAAGAAAATTTTCACAACGGATTTATTTGTTAATCTTCCTATGTCTTGTGGTATTAAAAAAGAAAGCCAGTATGTAAAAAGATAGAAAAATGGAAATAATTTCAGTAAATAATGACTTACACATGAAGATTCCAATGGAAGAATTTTTTTCTAGATTGGGATAAAAGAAAGCCGGACACCTTAAGCGATCACGAAGGTCTGAGAAAGTTGCACAAGGTATATAAAAGGTGAGACTTTATGTATATGATATTAAAACTTCTGAATTCAAAGGTCAATGGATCAATTATCAAACCTCTGCCTAAGACAACGAAGTTATTGTTCTTTCCTTCATAACAATTATAAGGAACAAAGAACAAAAAGGCATATCTAATCAAATTTACTTGCAAGCATTTAGGTTTTCTTGCCCAAGAATCATCTAAATATTACATAATAGTTAAAATACCAAACTGATGTAACTGACCTTCTGGGTGTTCCATAACCATCCTAGAGGCCTGTGCTGATGTGGCCAGAAGAACTTGAACAACGAAGGCAGGGGCACATGCATCCTGAACCCAACCTGTTCTATACAGTGAGTTCCAGGTCAGCCAATAACACATAGTGAGACCCTGTCTCCAAAACAAAAACAAACAAAAATGGGGCAATATCTTGACCATTGCCCTCCAATGTCGATCAGGTCCCAGGAGACTGGATCCTGGTCCCTCTCGACATGGCCTGTAACTGAGGGGAGAGTCTCGTGTTCAGGGAGGCCAAAGAGATACTCCCTGATAAACTCTAGTCAGTATCCAGTCAACACAGAGGGAAAGTCTCTTCAGTGCCTCCAAGGGCAGTGCTCTCGATGTCCGCACAGAGATAAAACAACCGATAAAGGAAGGCTAGAGGAACTAGAGTCTCTGGAAAGTCTAGAACCAGAGAACAAGACTCTCAACTGCCCTTGACAGTACAAAAAGAAAAATGATTAATTGTGGCTAACTTCATGGTCCTACATACCTAACAGGAAAGTACAGACAAGGACTGAAATGACCAGTACGTTTCTTTAACAGCCCCGGGAATTGTACTCAGAGATGTTAGACTGATATACTTACGGGATGTTATTGAGACAACTGTTCTCGCTAGTTATTTTCCTCTTAAAAAGAAAATCTCTGCCCAGAAATAAGACTTCAGGCCTTGGCTCACAGCAGCATCTAACTATAAGCAAGCAAGGCAGGCCCACTGCTGTTTAGCCTAAACATTAAATGATGCTAAATCTCAATTTTTTTCCTTTTCTAGAAGCCATCTTGGAAGAATTTAATACTGATTCTAGCCATTCCCACAAGTTATCAAAGCACCTGAATGCAGATCCTTGGTTCATGACTTTGGACACCTGCCTTGGAGGGCAAAGAAAAAGTGGGAAGGAGCCAACAGATGGCTGTTAACCAAGAGACTCAGTTGGACTTGGATTTGGACATTTTTTAAAAAATGTTCTCTGTTCTGCCTTCTCCTGGTTCCACCCTAGAACCTGTAATGCTGACAACCTTGGTTTTACTTCCCTCAAATTTCCTCTCAGGCACCAGTCAAGTACTTCCTTTTCTCCGTAGCTGGCTGTTATACAAATGGGCTTGTGTACTTAGGGGTCTTTTAAATAACCCTGCTGAGTGGAGGGGGAACTCTGATTTCCACACCCAGCAACTCATTCAGCTGGTAGAAGCCAGAGTGGTTGTCATCCAAGTCCATAATGTCATTTAGGGTTACCTCATTGCAGGTAGGGGATGGTGAAAATTGGCTAGGCAGTTTAAGGGAAGAAGGAAGAAAGAGAAGGAGAAAAGTAACCAGTTTCCCTATTGACTGAAAGCTAGGAATATTTCCTAGCCATCTTGACAGCCTCATCCTTGACAGGCACAAGGGTTCCCAAAACATTCTTGGGTTATCTCTAGAAGGGGGGCAGGGTGTTAGAGTAGCAAGAAAAACGAGTTAAGATAAAGTTCCTGTTCATTAAGAGAATAGAATATCTGGCCCGGGTAGAGAACTCTCATTCCGGCTGGACCAGGTAAATCACCCAGCTAAGGACCAGCAGGTAGGTAGACTCGCCTTAAAACCATGCAAAAGAGATAGGCAGCTAGCTACCACCTCCTGGGTGGGGGGCTTTATCCAGAGGCTGCCTGAGACCACCCTCCCAAAACAATCCCTAATCCCCTACTGTTACTAAAGGCTTAGAAAGTCATCATATGCTGGCAAAATTTTAAGAAAAAAAGAAATGAAAATGTACTACAAAGAGCAAAAAATGTGAGACGTGAAGACTTTTTTTTTTTATCATTATGGCCAGTATTCCACAAACCTCCCCCATCTTGTAAAACTGTTGTGTACTTCCCGGCCCTTGACCATTCTGGGACTTGATGATCTTCCCCTTTATACTAATTACGAGCTTTCACCAATGGGATACACTGGAATAGACATTAGGTGAACTTCTTTCCCCAGTGTGAGCTTGCTAGCCTAGTTTGGGGTATGGAACACTGTTTTTACAAAACAATTGCCTTGCCAGGTTACTTATGCTTTGTTTGTGTGTTTCTTTGCGCAATGCAGAATAATTTTTCCAACGCCACCTATTGTCAAGAGCTGGTTTGAAGTCCAGAGTTAAGTGCTGTAAATCAAGTCCACCTATAGGTCCTCTCGACTTCAAGGGTGGTGAACTTAAAAGAAAAGCTGTTACCTTCACACATCCAATACACCAGAGTAAGGCAGGGACAGGATACTATGATAGGCGTTCTCACCTGAGGGGAGACAATGAGAGTGGCCAGTCCAAAGCTATGGGAAATCTGAGTATGTGTTACCAGGATCCCCTGTTTGAGACACTGTTTCTTGGTCAGGAACAAGTTTTTGTTTTTCAAAGCAGGTTCTCTGTGTGTAGCACAAGCTAGCTTGGAAATCATGATTCTCTTGTCTCAGCCTTCCAAGAGCTGAGGTGACAAACATGAGCCACCATGCCTCGCAGAGCTCAGTTTTGCTTCCTGGAAATGGCTTCATAGATGTGATCCCTGTTTGGGTCCCTTATCCATTGCCTTTCAAAGCCTACAATCTCACCCTCTGGGCTCATAGCTGTCTGAGGGAGTCTTCTGAGACTTACTTACTGTCCTGTTAGGATGACTTATGTCTCAGTGTAGCATAAAACCCTAAGGGTGCAATAGTAGCATTCACGTCTTGGTGGTAACCAACAGCTATTTAATTGGACTGAGGACCTGCTCAACTGGAGGGAAGTCATGCCTGGCACTTAAAACCTAGCTAAGCACCTGGGCCTTTTGACGCCGTGGATCTTAGTGGAGAACCTTCTACTGTCATTTTACTAAATGTGTATAATTCCAAACTGAATTCTATATATTTATCCTTATACCCACGGATACATGTAACTCTCAGCACTCATCAAAGAAACTTCTCTTTGCAATAAATGGACACTATTACTGAAAACCACAACCAGTAAAAATTCAGGGAACAAGTTATTGTGGGGTACCCAGTCCCAGTTGCTACACCTACAATATAATTTTTGCACCTAAGGCCCAGTTAACATAACAGAAGATGGGGTGGAAAGAGAGCCAGAGAACCAGGAAATCTGCTATGAAAGTGTGTCTTCTCGAAATGACAGGGAAGATTCTCTTATGATACAACTGCCTAAATAAGACCTGAAGACATACGACACCAATAGGCCTGCTAACATGGAAGGATAAAGGAGTAAGTTAAGTCTTACAGGATTCCATTTATAGGGGGAAAAAAGCAATAACTACAGGCAACTAAGAAATGCTGAGAGTGGGAATTTTCTCCAGAATGAGCCTCCTAACTGGTTATCCAATACCAAGTGGTCAGATTTGAAACCATAGACACATAAGTAAGATTATATAGAGTGAATAGGTAGGTAGGTAGACAGGTAATTAGGTAGGTAGGTAGATAGATAGATAGATAGTAGATAAATAGATTGAATGGTAAATAGATAAATGATAGATAGGTAGATAGATGATAGATAGATGAATGGTAGATAGATAGATAGATAGATAGATAGATAGATAGATAGATAGATAGATAGGATGAGTGGTAGATAGGTAGATAGATAGATAGATAGGTAGATATGGATGGATATGCATAGAAACATAGATACTGACATTATATATCTATGCATAGATATAAATGTAACACAGATATTAACATAAATGTAACAATAAAAATTAAAGGGACAGTTTCAATAAAGAAAGGTTCCTGGGTGTTTGGTTTTGTTTTCCCAGGGGATTATTTGTTTTGACTTTTTTTTTTCAGTGTTTGATGGTGAACACCAGGACCTTGTAAGTGCTAGGCAAGGATTTCACAACTGATCTAAATTCCCATCCCAGCGGGCCAAGTGTTTTTAACCCATGAGTTATTACAGGTTAGCCTGATAACTTGCAAAGAGGATAAGCAGCAGAATGTTCACAGTTCTTGACCATTGCTTTAAAATCTGAGAAACCAGGAACCTCTTAACAATGGAACAATTTCATATTTTGAGAACAAACCTGTGGTCCTTTGGTGGTATAATCTCCTTAAGATAATTGTGTGGATTTTATTTATCAGATTATGGTCCTGTCCCTTCGACCAAAGACACTCCCACATTTATTCTTTTAGTTTTTCTACCTGAGCAGTGTATTAGGCTTGTTAGCTTAATGGCTAACAATGCTCAGAAGTCCCTTATCTGCCTGAAATCACTAAGAGGCACTACTCTGCCTCTTTCAGACATTAAATCAGGGATTGTGTCAATCTATCCTTCATTTGACCTTTGACACGAGGGCTACATCCACATTCAGAATCTTTTTCTGGCTGAAGTTGAGATGACAGTTTCATTTTCCAACCCAGCAACTCCCAGGCACTCTAATTCCCTCGAAATTCTGCTTGCAAAATGAAGTTCCTGCTTTGGCTCATCTGTCTTGCCCTAGCTTATAATATACATCCAGGAGTGAAAGGACTCTTCCAGTAGTCTTGCCTGATCTGCTTAGCCAGATCTAAGTGTGTGCGTGTGTGTGTGCGTGTGTGTGTATGCGTGTGTGTGTGCATGTGTGTGTGCGTGTGTGTGTATGCGTGTGTGCGTGCGTGCGTGCATGTGTGTGTGCGTGTGTGTGTGCGTGCGTGCATGTGTGCGTGCATGTGTGCGTGTGTGTGTGTGTGCGTGCGTGCGTGTGTTCAGATTCACTTGTGCATGCATGTGAATGCCAGGGCCCAACTTTGTCTTCCTCGATAGTTCTCCACCCTTTTCTTTTCTTTAATTTTGAGAACTTCATACATACGCACAATGAAATATGATTCTATCTCCTCACATTACCATTCTTCAAATCCAGTACACCCATATCCCAGCTTGATGCCCACTAAGTCCAGTTAGGGCTGTCCATAGGTATGAGCCATCCCCTGGAGCATGGGAAACCTATCAGTAGCCACATCCTCAATAAAGGATTCTTTCTCTCCTCACAGCTCTGCACTGCCAATGGTTCCTTAGTGTAGGGTAGGGCTTAGAAATCATCTACCTCATCCATGCCAGGGTTTTGACCATTTGATCCTGTATAGTTCTTATATTTTTGGTGGTGAGCCTAACCTTTAGTGGCTGAGTCATCTCTTCAGCCCCTTGTATCTATAGGTCTTCTCATGCAGGTAATGATAATTGTCATGAAATTATCTATTTCTAAAATAGTCTCTCACTGAACCTGGAGCTCACTGATTGGCTAGAATTCCTGGCCAGAAAGCCCCAGCAACGCTTCTATGTTTGCTTCCTGGCATTGGGATTGTGGGCACACTCAGAGTTTGATGCAAACATTGTAGAGTCAGACAGGCTCTCATACTTGCTCAACAAACACTTGACTAACTGATCCATCTCTTCAGCCCTCCGGCCAGAAGATCGTCAGGTGCATGGTCTAGTTAGCCTGCTATTGCTGTGAAGAAAGCAGCTTGGATAGAGAGGAAATGTTTATTTTAGCATACAGTCCGTCATGAGAAGAAGTCAGAGCAGGGCCCCACAGCAGGAACTGGAGTAGAGGCTCTGGGGGAAGGCTGCGTAGCGACCTGCTTGGCATTGCTTGCTCAGTTTGATGCTTCTGTTCAAGTAGAGATCACCTGCCCAGGAGTGGCACTGCCCACAGAGTTCTTGGCCCTCCTGGAGACATTTTCTCCTCTTCTTGGACGATGCTAGCTTACATCAGGTTGACAAACATTAGCCAGCGTCTGCACCTTTTATCATTTAAGGCCCCAGGAGCAGCAGTTTTGGCAGCTGTTTTTACGGCCGTGGAGCATGTGCCCATATTTCCATCATCCAAATCCAGTTCTCACATTCTTCCCAGCAGGCACCTATACATGCCCTTGCCACACCTTCCCACCCACGCCCTTCATAGACCCCACACTAATCACACACACTTTGAGCTCTTCTGCAGCACCCAACTTCTACGCATTTCAGGTTTGGGTTGTTTTTCCTGCTAGGTCAGTTTTCCTTCGCTACATAAGAAGTGCTTTCAGAGATGTTGCAATATAACAATGGTCTCCCAAATAAAACCTCCATCTTGGATGGAAGCTCCTTGTGTCACAGGATGCTCTAAAGGAGAGGAGAAACATTTTGTCCTGCAAGGAAGCTACTTAAACTTGGAAAATGAACAACTCGAAGGAAGTTCCTGAAACAGAGCAAAGTCACTAGACCCTGACTTCTCAAAGCGAACATAAGCAGTGCAGACTGCTGAGAGACCTCGCAGAGACCAGCCAGGCTGCCCAGACCAGCTAAGATGCCTGAAAGAGACCCCCCCTCTAAACTGTCAAGCTACCTGAATGTTGTACAGTGCGCTACAGATTTCCAACTTTTGGCGACACTGCTGTCTTTGAGTCGTCTCTGCCCCCTGTAAGTTCTCCCCCACAGCCCTCGAAGAAACTACTTGGCTCATCACGTTGAACTTTGGTGGAATCTTTATGTAGATCTCTTGTTGGTTCCCTGTCTGGAGTTAGGAGATGGCTGTTTGCCTCTCCCCAGGAGTTGTGTCACGTCACAGTTAGTAATTATATTGCTTCAGATTTAAGGGCTTATCGGTTTGGTCAGGATGCCTGCAGCTGTGGTCTCCGGAAGTTTGGCTGGGGTGGAATGGTTTAGGACAAACACATGTAAAAGTCTGCTGGTTGCCCTGGCCATGGGTTTCACAGGGCCACTCACCACTGATAATGTGAAATCAGGGCTTGAAACTCCAAAATGAAACTCGAAAACAGCAACTCAGCCACCTTCTAACAGTTAGAGAAGGCCACAAGGATAGCCCAGAAATAAACACTGCCTTTGGACAAAGGAAGTATCACTACAGGGTGCTGGGTTGTGCTACCCAAACTGTTCCTTCTCTGTCCTCCTACTTTGTAGTCAAGTCCCTCACTGACAAAAGCAACCTTTAACCCCAAGTTCATCCTCTTCCCAGGGGCCACTCTAATCCTGCCACTCAGACCCATTGCTTCCAAGAAGGACAACTCTTTTCTTCCAGGTTCAGCAGTTTCGCAAAGTGAACCAAAACCAGAGACCTCAACAGTAAGAGTAGGCTTTGTCTGAAAGCTGCATCATGACCTGGAGGTGCTGCTTGGCCAGGGTGTACAGGAGCCTGCACAGTTGGACTTAAGGAAGTAGAAGGGCCAGATTTAATTTGGATAGAATAGAAAAGTCTGGATATGTTGGGTGTTTTTTGTTTTTTGTTTTCTAAACTGTGTAGCAGGAGAAAGGTGATTCCATTTTGGGGACCTCTGGGAATTCTTGTAGGCAGCAGACTTCCTGGAACTTTGAGCCTATTTTATGGCCTTGTTTCTGGGGTAGTTTTCTGTAATTACAACCATAATTATTGTATCTGAGTAAGAAGGCTTTATTTCATTAAAGCAGAAGTAGATGGTTTTGAGGGCTAGAGAAGTTCTTTCTTAAAAACTCCAACTCAAAATCATTCCTCAATCTATTGTATTCACTCAAGTCTTCCTCAGAGGTCACATATATGTGTGTGTGTGTGTGATATATACGTGTGTGTATGTGTGTATATACTATACATATATGTATATATACATATATTAAAACATACATCATATATAATATATGATTGCTTATCTGGTAATCTCATAGCCTTATTCACGTTTGAGCCTCTTTAGGCTGCCCCCCTCAGTTACCTCAGCTCTTCATCCCTCTCTTCATGCTCCATCAAGCTAGTTCATATTGCAAAACAGCACAGATTTAAAACATGGCCACAAATTTCTCTCTCCCTGTGGCCAGGCCCTTGCAATAGGACATTCCAAATCTCACTGAACCCAAAGGCATGAATAAGCTCGACAGAGGTCAGCTAAGATAACCCAGGCTGACTCGCAGCATCATAAGAGATCACTTATATTTGCTGGTGTGAAACCGAGTTGTAAAGGTGGCTCCATCCACCACCAAAGCTATTTGTGCTAACGTACTATGCAATGGGAAGCAGAACAGATGTGTGCTCAAGTGAGAATCATTATATTAGCAAAACAAAGACGTGCACAGCGCAAAATCGCAGGGAGAGAGAGCAGGCATCCACGCAGATCACACGGGCTAGCTGACAAGTTATGAAGTCCTCCGTAACATTTCACTGCTGTCTCTCCTCTCACATAGCAGACATGGATTTTTTTTTAACTGATAAAGCAAAGGAGGTGAGTGTGAGGCAGCTTTGCCCTAATGCTTGTTTGGTGTTTTGCATATTAAAAAAAATAAAATCATTTTATTGGGAAAGGCAATGAGAATGGCAAGACCGATGTATCAATTCTATTTTACATTAATCTTGCCCTTTGGGGATACTCTTACCTACTCATCCTTAATGATTGTACCAAATGCAACACTGTCAACAGCCCATCTGGGCTTCTCTGGCCCTCAGAACCATCTACCACTTCAAAGAAATACACCTGCTTACCACTCAATAGTAATGAGGAGAGCTTTCTTCTCTTTGCTTGCAGGTTTTCCACAACAAGCCCCTCTTTTTCTGAAACCGCGGGTCAACAAAGTCACTCTCGGCATCCTTGGAAGTCTTTTCCGCTCCCTTCCTAGCAACTCAGCAGCCGACATAAACATGTTCATTCTGTTCCAAAAGTGTGCCAAGTGGAGCAGTGAGCCTCCCCTGAGATTTGAGAGGGTTCTTTTTTCAGTTTGATTTTCCTGGTCTACTTGACCAGCCACACTACACTAAGCGGCTATGGTCTGCAAAGACTCGTGCTGCACATGCAGGGGTCGCGCTATCAGAGTAATCGCACACCCCATCTCCTGGCCCCTAGCACCCCTCCTCTGCTTATGCAGAAGCTCTTCCTCGGGCATGGACATCCTAATCAGCGTTCTCTGCTAAACTTAGTTTTGACCAGGCTTTCCAGGGCTGCAGCCTAGAACATCATCAATCAGTTTTCCATAAGGTAGCATGTCTCTGCCACTTCAGGGGGGCTTTCTTCTTTCTTTGCGTTATCTGAATTGTACATGTCGGCTATGTTGGGTCAAGATGGCCACAGGGCGACCGCTCAGCAGACTAAGCACTGGGATTTGGAAAAACTGAGGAAATCTAAGAGGTCCTGAAAGTAAACTGTACCATCTACACAGAGGCAGAAGTGTGACTGAAAACTGTGTTGTTTTCAGTAATGGCTGTGTTTCTGCTTGGAGTTCTGTCACTCCCTCTCTGGTCCTAGTCTTGTTGGGATTTGTCATTTCTGACTCTTCTCCCTATCTCTGTCTCTGTCTTTGTCTGTCTCTGTCTTTCTGTCTGTCTGTCTGTATCTCTCTTCTCCCTCCTTCACTCCCTCCAATTGTCCCTCACTCCTTTTCTCCTTCTTCAGTGTTTACAATTGATCTCAGAACCTGTGTCACTGAGTCATACCCATCCCTGGCTTTTTATTTTTTATTTAGAGATATGGTCTTGCTAAGTTGCCCGTGCTAAATAACCTTCCATCCCACTTCCCCAGCTTCCTGAGTCTAGGTCTCAGGCCAGTCCAGACAATCACTTTCTATGTCTCAAATCCTTTCTCTGCAAAATAGGGATTGTGAGATAATCGGATTAGCAGGGCTACGGAGGGATGGATAATCCATGTAAGGCACTTAACATTATGCCTGTTCTAGGGTGAACGCTTAGTAAATGGCTGTCATTATTACTATGTGTACTTCAGTGCTGGCCTTAGTAAAGGAAAGACGTTTGATTTTTCACAAGTGTTTCTCTAAAGGTTATGAATTTGGTCTTATCAGACTTATCATGCCTTTGATCAGAAGAGACAGCATGGATAAATAAGCTTTGATAATACAGATATAAGCAAAGATGATATAAACAAGCCACAGGCAGCGTTACTCCAGCTCCACTGTGAACATTAGCCAAGGTTCGCTCATTGGACACATGGATCTTTGACTGAAATCAAATAATATTTTTTTTTAAAAAAAGGAGCTTACTACTTAAACACTGTTTCATAACCATTAGAAATATAGCTTCCTAAAAATTGCATAATTACATAAGAAAATTCCAGCATTACTGATTTGCCTAGAGCTCTCTGGATGCCAATCTGAATTCACAGAGAAAAATAAAGTGATAGGAATATGTGATTTCAGAAGTTTAGACTCAAACATGCCAATACAATTTACAATTCTTCAAATAAAAAATATTCTGTATACAGAAATAACACCCTTATAAAACCCTAATGGAATGGAATGCTAATATAAATTCCCAAACAGCCAAATGGAAAATGGCAAAAGCAAATCTGTGATTGAGTTTCTCATCCAAAGCGAAAGTTACTGTTTCTAGAATATTTGGAAGCTATGAGGACGTTTTACACACACCACTTCATCATTTAAATATACAAACTATGTCTCACAAATGTTGGGGAGGCAAAGAAACAAGAGTGAAGTTTGCCAAGAGATGGACAGCCCTCCCCACAGAATCGCTAGGCTTGCTTTCTGCTAGGGGTTTATCCATACTCTGAAATCTCTTGTGGGCTTCCATCTGGGCACATGGCCTCTGGGAATCATCCCTCAACTAAGTTTGAAAAAGAAGCCTGATACTTAAAGACACTAAGAAAAATAAAGTGGCAGAATTTTTGTTCTAAGCTCTGAGTCCTGTCTTCTAAATGGTTCTGTGTGGACAGAGTTTGCTTGTTTGCTCTTGATCTTGGCCAAAAGACCAAGAGACCAAAGGCCAAAAGAACAAGTTCTAATGTGGAAGGGAAGAAAGCCACAGAATCCCAGAGTGCCATCCTCATAGAGCAGAACCTTCATTTTCACCCGTAACCTAGGGACCTTCATTTTCATCCCATCTTCTCGTGGCTACAGCCTTGACCCAGAGAAGGCATAGGCAAGCCTCAGAGAAACCTCACAGATTTAGGGATTTGTTGACCACTAGGAAGAGCTATGGCACCTGCCAAGCAGTGACTGGCAGTGTGGTTCAAACAGCAGACAAACAAACCCTTCCACTCTGCCTATTTGTCCTCAGGCCAGATGGAGAGGGACATCCAAGGACCTGACATTCTGTGCACTTGGAGTGGGTGTCCACACAAGGACGTTGGGAAGATGCTGGTTGTCAGTTATCCAAAGAACACAAGGTAGGATATATGCAAGCAACTTTATTAACACTTTTTCAAATGTTTGCTAAAATGCCACGTTCTCCAAGATGTTAGCCACAAAGACAGCTCCACCTAACACTCTGCACTTGACTTTTTACTTGGTTTAATTTTCCTCTGTGGTGTTTCTATGTCCATCCACTGAGCATCCTCTGTAGCAAGCCTATTCTAGACACAGAGATGGTAACACCAACTAAAGAGACCAAGTGCCACTCTTGGGCTTCATCCCAGTTAGGGCTGCAGAGAAAGACCGACATAGAGCAAATGCGGTGTCAGAGACGGCAGAGCTAGGAAAAGACAGATGTAAGCCCAGGCCTCACCACTCCCTCCTGAAGGCAAGATCTCTGTCCCTCCCAAAGCTCTAGACCTGGCTTCTGTCAGCCGTGCCAGAGACTAGGAGGGTCAGACTAAGCCCAAGTGAAGATTAAGCAAGCCGCGTTTAGAACTGCATTGCTCCGCCTGTGTCACACAGCTTCAGCAGTGACAGCTGGAGTGCGTGGATGCTCACCGGTCTGAGGCCAGCATCCTTTGGAAATCCCTCCACACCTTTGTGGCAGCAAGCCAAAGAGAAAATTGATGTAACAAAGTGACCCGCTAGGACGGAGACTCTGATGGGACAGAAACACGTTCTCTAGCATGGAAGAGGCAAGCCACCTACACTGCCATGGGGCCCTGCTTCACACATCAGGGAGCCTAGACTTGCTGTCCTGTAGCTGTCACCCCCTGTGTCAGGGTCACATGAGTGAAGGAGACTGTCATTGCCATGTCCATTACCCAGCCCCCAAGAGGAAAGGAGGAGAGAGGAGGACAAATGTTCAGTTTTAGAGGTGACACACAGGACACTGGCTCCTTCCAAAGCTGTGCTACTACCACCACTGAGAGGACCCTCTAATTTGATAGCCATGTTCCTGGACTTCTGAGTTCTCCAAACAGTTCACTGGCTCCAGGATGCACTGTCCTTGTTCATAAGCTAGAGCAGTAATATCCTATTAGTATTCTGGGCTGGAACTGAACAGCAATGAGGGCATGGCCACTTGTGAGCCTTGTAGCTACCAGACTGTAGCTACCCCAGGTTGCTGCCTGAGGCTGTGAGGTCAAACACAGGACTGTGATCAGGAGCCAGGTTCCTGATCACCTAGCACACAAGATGCGCTGACTAAGGGAGCTATAGTGGGATGAATGGATGATTGAATGAGTGGCTGAGTGGAATCGGCCCTCCTCACAAGCTAACATTCTCTCCTGTGGGCTATCTCTAGTGCCCATCCCCCCACCCCCGTCTCAAAGTAGGCTGACCCAGCAGAAACATTCAGAGACAGGACTGGCAAGAGGCAGCAGATCCAAGGAAGAGAAAGCAAAGCAAGGACCGGGCACTTCAAAACAAAACCAAGGATGCCTTTGTTCTTTGTCTCTTTGTTGTGAAGAGTGAGCTTTGTTGTGAAGGTTTTTAAAGGCTCTTTTCTGAAACACCTACTGGTGCTGCCCGTGTATCTGAATTCCACTGGCAGGGATTTCAGTCATGGAATCCAGCCAGGCCTCTCAGTGGAGAGTGTGTCCGAGGAGCTTAGTGCTGGAGCTGCAGCCCAGACTAAGCTGCCATCTTAGCTGCAGCAAGCAAGATGAGCTGGCAATGGAATTAACATTTTAGGAATGCTGTTCCCCACTTTCAAGGAGGCAATATGCTCTCTTCTCAGTTGTAGAGCGTTTGCCTAGCGGGAACAAGGCCCTAGACTCAGTTCTGACACCACTCACATTCACATAGACACACAGTGTGTGTGTGTCTGTCTGTCTGTCTGTCTGTCTGTGCCTGTATGTGACTGTGTATGTGTGTGTGAGCGTGTGTGTGTGTCTGTGTATGTTTGTGTGTGTCTGTGCTGTGTGAGTGTGTGTCTGTGTATGTGTGTGTGTCTGTGTATGTCTGTGCCTGTGTGTGTCTGTGTCTATACCTGTGTGTT
>JAQHUG010000092.1:3503845-3534610 GCA_028555095.1 Dicrostonyx torquatus
TGTGTGTGTGTCTGTGTATGTCTGTGCCTGTGTGTGTCTGTGTCTATGCCTGTGTGTGTCTGTGTATGTCTGTGTGTGTCTGCATGTGTCTGCATGGTAGAGCGGCTAGGGATATAACCCAACAGTAGAACACTTGCTGTGCCTTACCTATGACCCTAGGTTACATCCACAGCACTGCAAATGACAGACTAAAATCCAGGATGCTCTTAGAGCATCCTGATCTTCACTAGCAAGCTTGGTGTCTCCATTTCCCCTACTATAAAAGGAGGTCTCTAAAATGCCATGTAAGGTTGTTTGGGAGACTCTAGTGACTCTGGAGAGATGAAGTTCCCCAGGCCCTGCAGAAGGAAACAGTTTCCTTTGGGTCTTCTCTTGTCGTGCACTCCTCTCTGTGAGGTTCTGCCCTCCCATAGTGGTCCTCCTCTCTGAGATGCCACCCAACAAGCTCTGAAGAGAGAGGAAAACCATGGACCTGTGCTCTCGGCAGTTTCCTCTAAGGGTTTTATATGGACAGGCAGGGTACCCGAGGCAGAAAGGAGATTCCAAGGAAAATGCTCTCATCTTCCAAGCAAGCCCCAAGTGCTACTTAAAAGGGGCGGGCAGCAGCTTGTATTTAAAGAGGCCCTTGCCTCTTGCTCATAACCCAAAAGAAGGAAGGCTGGAGGGAAGAAAAGCATGGAGGCAGACAGGGAGAAAAGAAGAATGAAGAAAGGTAAGAGGAAGGGAAGAAGAGGTTTGTTTATTTTGTTTGTTTCCCTCTCTTCTCTGAAAGCTAGCCACGGTTTGCTACCTTCCTCTACGGGAAACCTTTGCGGTGCTCTCCTGGGTTCAGACCAATGCCGCATGGCAGCACAGTCCTTGAATGAGGGCACCTCAGAGTACTCAGGAGGTGAGCATCCCTGGGCTGCTGGGCTTCTAAAACATCACAAACAAGAAGTAAACAGCAAGCTGGGGAAAGTGGAGGAGGAAGGGAGCTGCTGGATCTCCACATCCTGGGTTTGTTAAGTGCAGGGGGAGACTCTGTTCCCCACTTGCTTGCAAAGGCCTTGTTTATCACCTTAGAACGCAAATACTTTGTTCCGCATCAGAAAAGAATTATTTCCTGAGCACTGCTCCAGGGAGAGGCACAGGCTGGCTCAGAGCCGCTGGCCATTGTGCTGAAGGAGCTCTCTCCAGTCCTCAAGCTCCTGGGCGCCGCAAACAGCACTGAGCTGCCTCACCAGCTTCTGTTTCTCCCAGACATTTGAAGTAGGGGCAGGAACAATGTGGCTTCAGCAGCACTTCAGATGGAGAAGCAGAGACAGGTACCTGTTCAAGGCCGGACACTGGTTCTCAGTCCTTGCAGTGTGTTTATATCCCTGCCAGCAGGCTGCCCCAACCAATTAACCCTGAACCTCTTGGCGGTGGTACCAGGACACCAGGATCCCAAGGACACACATGCTGTCTCCCAAGGAATTGTTCAGGGCACAGCTATGCACATATGTTACCTCCCAAGGAATTGTTCAGGGTATAGATATTCAATCCCCTGCAACAGAGTCTGGAAATTCAGCCTACTAAGAAATCTCCCAAGCAGTGGGCCACAGGCTGCGGGACAAACAAATTTCATACCATATCTATTTCTCCAGCAGCAGTCCTTGGGGTCCTCGGGCATTAGCCAGACAAGAACTCAGGATTGGAAACACCTATCTAGCCCAGATTAAATAGAAGAGGGGACCTAGAAAGGCTCTGGGTTCTGGCATTCCCTCTGCATTCTGACCCGAGGTGGTGGGAAATCCTCTGCTCCCATCATGTGGTGGGAGGCACTCTGCTCCCTTCACGTGGTGGGAAGCCCTCTGCTCCCTTCCTGGGGATAAACAGAAACCTCTAAAATCATTAGCAAACTAACTCTCCCCTCCCTTAAGCTCCTTTGTCAGGCATTTTTATCACAACAATAAGAAAGGAACATAACCAAGGCACACAGTCAGAGAGCTGATTTGCTGGCCTTCAATCACAGACCTGTCAGAAGCAATTTGCAATAACTGGTTGTCTCTTCAGCTGATTTTCATAAAATTGACAAGAACTGCCCAGTTCATATCCTTGCATACTCTGGAGATGTGTACCCACCAAGGCCAGCACTTGCAAAGGACTTCTCCCTCCTGCAAAGGACTGAGAGCCTTGGCCAGCACTTGTGCCATGCTTTACTTCTCCCTCCTGCAAAGGACTGAGAGCCTTCAAGGTCAGGGGCGTCTGGATTACTGTTTTTCATCACTCAACTAAAGGTCTGACAAAAAGCATCTTAAGGAAGGAAGGGTGGTTTGTTTGGGCTCACCGTCCAAAGGAAAATAGTCCATCACAGTGGGAAAAGGTGATTCAGTCAGTTCCATCTGTGGGGCCAAACAGGAAACACAATGAAGAGAATAGCCCTGCTTACTTAGTTTATTTTCCTCCTTCTTATTCAGTCAAAGACCTCAACCTCACAAGAGGCTTCTACCCACATAGATGAAGGGTTTTCCTTCCTCAGTAAATCTTCCCTGGAAATGCTCATAAAAAGCACAGCCATGGGTGTGTCTCCTAAGTGATTCCAAATCCAGCCAAGTTAACAATGAAGATGAACAAGCCATCACAGTGAGTTATCATAAAAGCTACTGTTAAACTATATACTCCCCCACCCCACCCCCACATCTCAAACCAGGAAATGCTGAGATTGAGAGGGGGCACTAACTTGATGGGAATGCTAGGACTAGGTATAAACCAAAACTGTCTTGAGTAATGTGGATTATGATCATTCTAGATAGCAGTAGACACTTCAAAATGTTGGTTGGTTAACAAAATTATTCAAATAGCAAGCTTTCACAGAGCAACCTACTTCTGTTAATACATAGGTCTTAGTGTCTCCCAGGCAAGATGGGTTTTTTTGTGGGAACCTGGAATAATATGAATTATGAGTGCGGACATGCTTGTCCTACATCCAGTCTTGGTGACTGCCACCACTGCAGGCTAATCATCTGGTACCCACCATGAGAAAACATCCCTTAAATGTCTCTTGAGCTGAACTGACACACCTTGTTGAGACAGTCCCATAGATGAATGCTTATTGACTAGTGCCCCGGCCCTATGATATGTTAATTCCGGAGATAGAAACAAGAGGTAGATAGAACAGGGGTTCAAGGCTAGTCTTGGCTACATGGTGAGCTTGAGATTTTTATTCCAAACCACATGACTATTGGGTTTGTTCATCTTCTCAAAGACATGTTTGACCATTGTGGTGGTTTGAATGAGAATGGTCCCAATAGGCTCCTATATTTAAATGCTTGATTCCTAGTTGGTGGAACTGTTTGGGAAGGAGTCTGAGATGTGGCCTTGGTGAAGGAAGTGTCTCACTCTAGGTGGGCTTTGAGGTTTCCAAAGCCACATCATTCCCTGCTAGGGTTCTCACTCTGTTTGTGGATCAGATGTAAGCTCTAGCTACTGCTCCAGCACCATGCCTGCCTGTTGCCAAGATGTCTACCATAACTGTCATGGATTTTAACCCTCTGGAACTGTGACCCCAAAATTAAATGCTTTCATTTACAAGTTGACTTGGCCATGTTGTCTCTTCACAGCAGTACAGAAATAACTATGACACCATTTTCCTCCTTTTGCATTCATCTCCCAATTCCTAACTTAAAAGCTTCTCATCCATCAAACATGGATGAAGACTTTGCCTGTCTGAAGTCCTACAGTGTACTCTCTGTTTCTTGCAATTGTCTGTTCGAGTGGTGTGCCCTTCTATGAGCCTTGCCTTTGTCCTCTAAAATTTTGTGGTACCCCAAGAGCCCTAGCCAAGAACAGAGGCATTGTAGTAATTCAAGTGCTAGGTCTCAAAGACTGGAGTCTGAAGAGCAGTAAGACTTCAGTGAGTAGCATGTGCATCTGGGTGGCCTGAAAGCTAAGGCTAACAAGATGAACTGGAGCTAAATATCAAAGAGTGGTAGAAGCATGAAGAGTCTTGACCTTCTACACAGTTCTTGAAATCTGTAGAAATGTTGGTGGTGAACTATGCTGAAATGAAATCTATGAGACCTGTGTTGAGATGAGATCTATGAGCTCTGGGCTGAGATGAGATCTATGAGATCTGTGCTGAGATGAGATCTATGAGATCTGTGCTGAGATGAGATCTGTAGATCTGGGCTGAGATGAGATCTATGATCTGGACTGAGATCTATGAGATCTGGGCTGAGGTGAGATCTATGGGATCTGGGCTGAGGTGAGATCTGTAGATCTGGGCTGAGATGAAATCTATGAGATCTGGACTGAGATCTATGAGATCTGGGCTGAGATGAGATCTATGGGATCTGGGCTGAGGTGAGATCTGTAGATCTGGGCTGAGATGAAATCTATGAGATCTGGACTGAGATCTATGGATCTGGGCTGAGATGAGATCTGTAGATCTGGGCTGAGATGAGATCTATGAGATCTGGACTGAGATCTATGAGATCTGGACTGAGGTGAGATCTGTAGATCTGGGCTGAGATGAGATCTATGAGATCTGAGCTGAGATGGGATCTATGAGATCTGGACTGAGATCTATGAGATCTGTGCTGAGATGAGATCTATGGGATCTGGGCTGAGGTGAGATCTGTAGATCTGGGCTGAGATCTATGAAATCTATGCAGAGGAACTATGGTTCTTATGAAGGTATGGAAGACAGACCAGAGAAGACCATGTTCGTGTGGCATGAACTTTACTCAAGTTTTTTTGCTCCTCCAAGCAAGAGGTGACAAATGAGTGAGACTAAGACAGAGTGTTTCAGCTGGACTCTCAGTCAGCTTGTTGGGAAGCAATAGAGAAAAAAAAACCCAGAAGGACTCTGTAATTGCCAGCCCATTAGTGTGAGAGGCAGTGGAATCACCCACCCTACAAGGAGCGTGTTTAAGGGAAGACATGGCGGGGGGTGTCCAGAGGAACACTGATGATCCAGGCGACTCCTCTCTGTGTGCTTCTGCAGCTTAGGAGAGACAGCATATCTGAAGTACAAGAACGGTGGGCACAAGGCTGCAAGAGTAGGTGAGACTCACACACACACAGAGAACACACATGCCAACAGAAGTGGGACCCTGAGGAGCACTCACAGGGTGCCCTGCAGATGTACAGCAGCCTGTCCCCCAAGCTCCTGTGAGAAATAATACCTTCAGTCTGCCATCACTTAAAATTATTTTTCTATTTGCCAATAATATCCAGGCACAAAACCTCTGGCTCATCGGGTTGGGTTTAATGTGATAAAAATCCATATTCACCTTGAATGGGTTATTCAGACAACAAATATTTATTTGATCAGACTCCATTTCCCTCTCTCTCATCTGTGCCCTGCCGATGACAACAACAAAAAGGCTCCAACCAGAGGTTTGGAAGACCATTGTTCATGGTCCTTCAGACCCTGGAAGACAGCAACCACAAGAAAGGACATTAAAAATTAATGAATGTGCTGTACTCGGTGCCTTGCAGTCAAGGATATTTAAGTAGATAAAAGAGGCATGGGGAGGGAAAATCTAGTTGCTAATGTTTTCTCTATAATTATGAGGTGAAAAAAGAAGTGGGAGAAGACAGTTACCACTGAGACAAAATGAAAGGCATGCATTAGACAAGGCCAGCAGAAAGGACAGTGCGCAGACAAATGGAGCATTCTTAGGCGTGTGTCTCAAGGAGAGGGGAGGAGGCGCAAGGCGTGCGTGCGGAGAGCAGCAGGAGAGGGGTAGAAGATTGCCATCCAGGCAGCTTCGCCTACAGCCTGGCCAGCCCTGACTTGAATAATGAGGCCTTTAGGACAAGCCTGAGGCCAATGGCAGAGACTTATGTAAGTGTTACCACAAAAGTCTCTGGCTACTCTAGTCTCGGAAAAGAACACCTGAGATCCCTTTACACTGCGATTGTCTGCAGCCAGGGAGTAGCTTCATGCCGTCACTGTGCCTCCTGTGGCACCCACTGGGGAAGGATGTGCTGCTGACATGTGAACGGAAACGCCAGTCACCATGCCAAACGCAAGGATATTTGCTGAGTTCTGAAAGGGAAAATCCAGTACCTGATTCCTGTGGACTCCTGGACCAATCAGATTTCCCCTCTCCCCAATACATTGCTCAGTAAACTAGAGATGCATCTGCTCCAGGATCCCAGACTCAGAACATCAACACCTCTTCCAAATCCAACTGAAGCAAAGGATTCTGTGTGTGGCTCACATTGCACTTCGTAAGAAAGCCTGTGACATCATTCTAAGGGGAGAACTGGAATGTTGTGGTTTACAGTTACATAGACAGCAGATATTCCCAGGCAAAGAATTGGCCTGATGTTACATTATTTATGAAACAGCATGGCTTTTGGAAAACTTCAGTCACGTAGAGCTTGGGCATGCCCAGAGAAGATTAAGGCTGTCATGCTGCAGGTACCAATCGCTCACTGTTTTATTTGGGACTCAGAGCTAAAATAGCTTGGAAGAGACAAGTATTGTAGTTCCCTTCCTATGAGGTATAGCTGATATGAGCTACTTTTTTTCCCCCATAATCCAACTCAAAGTGCAGATCCTGGAGAGCCCCCCTACCTAGTCACTCATGGGAGACGAATTTACTATGGCCTCTCAGACTTCACCCCAGATTCAGAATGGTCTGGACTGGGAGGATAGCCCTGGCACCCGCGGGTCACATGAGCTCCCAGGGTTCTGATGAGAGCCCTGCATCAGCCCTGCCTAGCCCCTGGTTGAGTCATCTTGCTTTCAACCACATTCCTTTCAAAGCCAAGTGTCTGCAGATGGTGTGAGCCCAGTCACACTGAACGTTTAGTAAGTCGATGATTGTCTCTAAATAAGGAGCAATGCAATCTGGTTTCTATTTTAGGAAAGTGACCATGTAGGAAGAACAGCAGAAGGACGGAAGATGGAGAGCCCGAGGCCAAGAAGACCAGTTGGCCACTTGGCCAATGACAGCTCTCAAGGCCATGGAAGAAGAGCGACTGTGATTGACAGATAGGAGAGTCTGAAAACATGGCTCAGACTAAACTTCAGATCTGGTGACTGTAGCGAGAGCAAAGCAAGAAGGATTCAATGTCACGATGGGGAGTCCAAGTTGGAGTGACAGCCAGCGGAGCCGAAGAGGGGGAAAAGGACAGCATCTGCCCAAAGGCCTGTCTCCTTTTCAGGTCCTGGGCCCTGGAAGGACAAGGCAGATCACACAGAGAATAATTTGTGTTTCTGGCTAGACTCTGAGCTGCCGAAGGGTGGTGCTCCTCTTTTCCAGTCTTGGCATCTGTACCAGTCGGTGCACAATTGGCACACAGGGTGTTCTGGATAAGAAGGTAAAGGGCATAATGAAATGGAGACAGCCTCGCTGGAAGACCTGTTTTTGAGTCACATAGATGCCGGAATTAACCTGGGCTGCAAGTAACTTTCCTGTCCAGGAACTATGGATGGCAGAGAGCATCTTTCAATATGTGGAAATGGAGAGATGTGGGTGGAGCCCTGGGCAGAGAGCCTGCATCAGCCATAGTCATGGACTCAACTGGAGTAGTGGGGAGATAGGGAGGGGCTAGAAGAGAGCCTGGTCAGCAGAGTTCAGGGGAATCGGGAATATGTCACTCAGCTCCACGGACAGCGGAGTGACCACCCTTTGCATGTGTGTGTGTGTGTGTGTGTGTGTGTGTGTGTGTGCGTGTGCGTGTGTGTGTGTGTGTGTGTGGTAGGGCGGGGGTTTGACCTCACTATCAGCTGCTCAGAGGGAAGTACTGCCAAGACTTTTTCTTTTCTTCTTTCTCTTCTTTAGAACTGCTACTCTCTTCACTTTCAGAAATGCCTGCAACGCCACTTTCTTCTCTTAAGTTCCCCGAAATGGCATCATAAGTATATTTAATTATCAATCAATCAGAGCCAGGAATCACCAGGCAGACGCTGTGCTCACATCAGAAGACTGCCCGCATGCGCACCAGGGGCGTACCTCCACCAGCACCCGTCTGGCGAGCATGGCGCAGCATGTGACCTACCTTCCCACAGATGCTCTCTAAGTAGGCTGACCCCTCCTGTACCGAGAAATTGATCGTGTCAGATATAGTTATATTTTTCACATAAAATCTCTTGGTGCAGTTTATTTTATTGGGCGTCCTCGCCTTCTCCCACTGCACTCCTCCTAAGGTGCCTGCAGCGCTGGACCGCATCTGCCAGCTCCAAGTATGATTTCTAGATTTCTCTGCCTGCCAAGCTAAAAGAGCTTTGTTTTCCCATTTCTCTTCTTTATCAGGAGGGCAGTGCAGCTTTTCCTTTGCAATATCTACGGAATCGAGGATACATTTATATACATTTATACTCACTGCCCAGCCACGCAGGGTCTTCCCTTCTGTTTCTCTTTTCCTTCACATCTGAAATCAGAAAGTTTTTGTAGCAGGCAGAGTCTGTGGGAGCTGTTGTTCACAGCTGGGGAGGAAAAGGAAAAACTGGGGAAAGAAAAAAAAGATGGAGAAACCAAAAGGACAAAGGCCCTTCAGGCAGAAGGCGCTGCTGCCCCCGGCTTGCAGAAGCACTCGCAGCTTCTGCCGTCCGCCGTGGGCTTTTGTTTTCATGGCGGTGAACTCAGTCACCCCTTGTTTATTCAGTCCTGTGAGCCTGGTGGGCTCTAACACAGCCTGCTCCAAATGTAAGCGCACACCCTGCCAAGGCGTCTGTCACAGCAATGAAGCCATGTTGCACAAGACCCAACTAAAGCGAAAGGGAAGTGTTCCAGCTAAGAGATACAGGATTAAGACATAAATATTCAGAGCTGTGACCTCTTGCCTAGGCCTTTTGCATAACAGAAACTGTGTGCCCGGAGAACCTGGGAACCTGGCTGGGTCTGCTGTGGGAAGGGCAGAGAATGGAGGAGGAAAGGGGAGAGGGTAAGCGCCTGGACCCGCCCCTGCCTAGGAGAAGGTCTAGGAAGGAGATGGGGTGGGGGTGCCGGTGTGTCTGGGGAAGGAGAGAATTTCTTGACATTTCCTATGTCTAGGTCTGTGATCTGTTTTCCACATCTTTTCAGCTCACTACAGTGAATTCGCTCAGAGAAGTAGGCTGTACTTTTTTGAGTGTGGCTTCAAGCTGAAGAAGGGCCAGGCCAGCTCATTCTAGTATGGATTACAGACACATGTAACATCAGGCAGACACCAACTGTGAGGATGAGCTGGCAAGACAAGGGGGAGAGAGTGTTGGAAGATAAAAACACAATTCTCAGGATAGTATAAAGAAACAGGGCTCAGTTTTCCTCCAGACAGTCGGTCCTTGAATATGGACTCCATCCCTCAGTCTAGGTGTGTCAGGATGTACATATCAAATGTCTCCCACGGGTGCCTGTGTTGACCTGTTGATCTCCGGCAGGACCTACTCCTGGGGAAGGTTGTAGAAACACTAGGAAGTGGGTTCTCACCGAACAGTTCTCCCAGGACACAGGCTCCCATCAGGACGTTCGTACCTTCCACCCAAGCACCTGGGGCCCACCCTCTGAAGCCATGAGACAGTATCAATCTGTCTTCCCTGAAGTTGTCGCTGCCAGGTATTTATTTGGTCGCACTGCCGGGAAAGCAACTAACACAAGCACCAGTGACAAGCCATGACAGTCCAGGACCCAGAGAGCAGAAGCACAGCCGACCCCCTTGCAGCCATCAGGCTGTGGTTACACCCACAAAGACCAGGCATTCCCTTTGTCCTTCCCTCAGCTGTGTTAACTGGAAGCATCCACCATCGTGAGGACTAACAGGAACCCATCACAGAACAATCCTCCTGGAGCTTACTGAAATTATTAAGATATTGCCATGAGATGTCACTTGACAGAAAAAAAAAAAAGAAAAAGAAAGGATGCTTCCCACAAATCATTTCCAGACTCTCAGAATATCTGAGAAAATAAAAATGATTTGACAGCTGTTCGGAAAGTCGGTGGGAGAAACTTCCAGCCTTGAGACCACAGCTCAGCTTCCCAGCTCCGGAAGCCATATGCGTCATGGGACTCTATGGACCAGTGAGCTGAGGAGACCGTCACCAGGCAGGGAACTTAGCTTAGCCAAGAACCCGAGACTCCAACCCTCAGCCTTCCTCAAGCAGGAGTGGGGATCCTGTCACCCTCTGCTAGATCATTTTGTCAAAACAGCCACAGCACTCATTCCCCAGGCTCCTCCAGTCCTGCTGGAGATCCAAGGGAGAGAGAGACACAGACAGGAGAGGATTAGAAACATAACCAGTCTGCACACGTTCTAATTTTCCCCATCAAATAAAACTTTTCGAGTTTCCCAATTCTCAACCACAATCACTTGTAACTTTTATAATCAGAAAATATCTCTTTCAATTGTGAAAAGAATTAAAGTCTTCTCTTTGCCCCTGATTGCCCAAGGACGATTGCCCTTCCCAAGCCTTGGCTTTCTCGCCTGTGCAATGAGAAGCTGTGTGTGTGGCCTGCCTACTAAGATCCCACTCGGAGCCAACACTCCGGAAATCTGAGAAATTGGATCACAAGTTATTACTGATTTAGCCACAAGAGACTACAATCTTTAAAAGCCTGTGAGGAATCCCAGTTACTTGTATTTAACTTGACAGAGGAAAAAAGGGCTAGTTTCCGTGGTGTGGGGTGAATAAGTAAGGATACAAATTCCCTTTTCTCTTCTAGAGAGCTCAGCAGCCCAGTGACTCATTAGACAGTGTCCAGGCCCAGCCATCATCATCTTCACAAGACTTTGATGGTCTTGATGCCTTTGTTAATGACAGGTGCTAGAACACATAAGCTAGCAGCTGACAGCAGTTGAGGAGATTAGGTGTTCGTATCTCACTCACTCAAAGGCCAAAACAGATACTTCTAATTGGGATGGGAGGATGGGCTCTCCATGTGATGATGTAGGGGTGAAGGATACCCCATCTTCATCTCTGCTATTCTCCACAAACTTAATTTCTTGGGGACAGAGGAAACAGGTAGGATTTTTAAGGCCTCCTGCTGTAAATGGTCCTCACCACTTCCTCTCATTTTCTTCCGGCTCTCTCCAGCCACAGAACCAGCTGCCTGTCTTTACAAAGGCATGCCTTATCACCAAAGATAAGGAAATTGAAGCCTCCCCAGTAAGTGACAGCTCCGTAATTTGATCTCAAGACTTCTGATGGCAAGACAAATGTCACAGGAACAGCAGAGCCAGGAGGCTGTTGACTGCTGTGATGGTTCCACAGGAAGCAATGCAACAGAAGAGCTCCTTGGGGACGGAGGGGTTGAATGTCACCTACTGGATATGGATGGGTACAGGGGACGAGAGAAGCAAACTGCTCAGCACCAGCCAGTGAGTCAGCGGCTAAACTGGAACTCCAAACCGGAAGTCAGTCTTTTCCTACACTACAGAGAGCCTTCAATTCCATCTGGAAGGTGGATCTATGCTTACTGACTGGGGAAGGCAAAGCCCTTCTGAATCGCTGGGGAAGACAAGAGGAGGCAGCAGAAGCCATCGCTGAGAGCCAGCCTGGAAGACGATCGCATCTGCGGACTAGTCTTCCTGAATGCCCCAAGTGCTACATTGCCTATAATTTTTATTTTTGCATTTAAATTGAGTTTTAATGTTTTGCAGCAATAAAAGTATTCCATTTAGACCGTGTTCCTACCCAATAAGCTTTTACTAAGCTATATTCTTTTATGTTTCTACTATACGCTTTGGTTAACAGAGTTATAGATTCATCTGGTTCCACATTCAGGCAACTGCCCTGATTAATCTCTGGATTTCATGCTATTGCTCTGATCCATTGCCCTGCGGTGTGAAGTGGAGCTGAGATCACTTGCATGCTCGGTACTCTGGGCCACGTGTAGGTGCTGACCTGTGTACCTCAGACGTGCACTAATCAGCCTGACTTGATCAGTGTTATCCTTATTCCTTGTAACCTGATTAAAGTCATGAATCTCTGAGACATAACTGTGTTTTCAAGATTGTCATCTAAATTATGTAAATAACTAGCACAGTAATTAGCTCTCTCTTTGATGAGCTTCCGTTTAGGTTCAAGATGTGCTGATCTATATTTATCGACTCAAGGCATGCTCCTCTCGCAGACAGGCGTGCAAGAGGTGAGCATCCCAAAGGACAGTCCCATCAGCATCCCCACCCAGGATGGCTGACCCCAGCTCCCCTCTCCAATCCTCACTCTTTGCCCATCCTCAATTCAGAGAGTCTTCAGGAGTATGAACAGCTGAATCCTTACTTCCCCTAGCTACTTCTGGGAATCCTAAATCAGAAAACCATTTTCTCTGTCTACATTCTTTCTAACTCTGCAAGGGAAATTTTCCAGAATCTTCTAAAGAGCTCTGCCTAGTTCCCTCCTCCATTTGAAGATAAGAAAGCAACAAAGCAATTTTCCCATAACAATTACTGGCTTCCTTCCATGAGATAAGAGTTTGAGCTAATTGGTTGTACTTTGGTAGCCCTGGTGGTCCCATGGCCAGCACTGCTCTTGGCAACCTTGCTATGGGAGGGACACATATTAGCCAGGGTTTATAGCCCGACCCTACCACTTATATTTATGAGCTTATATCTCTCTGGGCATAAGCTCCTTAACCAGACAGTGAGTGGAGATAGTTGCCTTGCAGAATTGTCCTGGCAATGAAAGGGAATTCTGTCAAGCCAGCTGTATTCCTTCTAGAAGCATATACTAGATTCTGCCCCACGACCCTACTCATCCACGTATTTCTCTGGGTCTCAGTTGTTCTACCTCTAAAATGAGCTTAGTGGTTACACCCAACTCATTACATTGTTTTAGAATTTGAATGGGAACACTCATTGCTGATTCCTGCATTCGTTAGCAGTAGGTATATTCTTAGGTATAATCTTCTGGCCGGGGCAGACGTGAAAGACCATCTTGAGAGATCCTTTCCTCCCTTTCCAACGACCTTCTCACAGAACCCCATGCTTGGCTCCCAGACCTTCCAATTCCTTGAAGGCAGCTCCCAGACCAGAACTAGCATCCTGTTCTGACCTCCCACTCGACAGGCACTTAGTTGGGCGCTAGCGCTCCACAGGCAGCTGGGCGCTAGTACGCTCCAGTCCAGTGTTGCTGCCAGTCTGCACGGGTTCACCTTGACTTTTCCACCTGTGTGTGATGCAGCGTCCCATTCCAGGACCGCCAGCTGCTGACTCCCCAGGATGCTGACTGGCTGCACACTTACCTCATCGACCTTCTTATTCCTTTGCTGCCACAGCTGCCGCAGCTGCTACCCTCTGAATTTCTGCAAAGCCCCCCTTTGAGACCCAGGATGAATCACATGAAGACCCATCCATCCTCCTGCCTCTGGCATGAGCGTGCTGACTTGCATAATGTGGCTAGCAAGCCTCTGCCTCTGCACAGCCCTTCTCTTGCTCCACAGCTGCTGTGGGCTCCACAGCCAAGAAGGACAATTAGACCGCTGGACCTGAGCGGAAGCCAGCGATGTGTCCTAGAACTGGAGAACCATGGGCTGACATTGAAGCTGGCTTTAAAACGCTTCCGTGGGAACAGAGCTCTTGGGTCAGGCGAAGGGAACCTGTCATCACTAGCTATCAGAGTCCCAATCAAGCAGCTCGCGTTTGAGAATGGAGGATAATCCATTAGTAGATTAAAGCTTACAGAGGTAGGAAGGACAGAGGAATGGGATGTAACCGCACATGGGCAAGAGATTCTTTTGTAGATAATGAAAACGCTCTAAAACTAAGTAGAATTTCCTACACACCAGTAAGAGGTCTGCTGTAAAAGGGAGGAGGTAAGTGAGCTATAGCTTAATATTATTAAGATTTAAGAACGGACTCCTAATTTGAACCCATCCGAAAGGCCTCTCTGTTCTGCTGGTCCCCCATGGGAGCTGCCAGGAAGCAGATGTGCTGTTGGGACAGTGCCACAAACCATTAGGAGACGCACAAATATTAATTGGTGATAATATTTTTCCATCCAGCTCAGCGCTTTCTTCACCGGGTGCAATTGTGCCCCAGAGGACATTTGGCAACGTTTGAAGACATCTTTGTCACCATGCTTGGGAACAGCTGCTGGCATTGGTGGGTAGCAGCCAAGGACACTGCCAGGTATCCTGTACCACACAGACCAAGCGCTATCCAGAGTGGCTCGCTGGAAGCCCCTCCAGTGCTAAAGCGGCAGCACGTGAGGCTCTGCTCACCCTCTTTTCATGTAAGTTTTTTCCTTAAGGCTCAAAGCTGAATATCTAAGACAATTCCAAAGTTATTTTCCCAAGGTAGTTTTCCTTGTAGGTAATTTGATAGTGATAGCCTAGTTTCAATTTGTTCCAGATTTACAAGAAAAACAGACCCTTTTTTTTTTTTTTTACAACTTCTCAATGCGTATCTTTTGTAAGAAAAGCTAGGTAAATTCTTCATGAGAATATTGTATTTTCAGTAAATTAAAAAGTTTGTATGTTCAACGTGATAAGTTTCTTATGTATTCTCTTGGGCAAAAAAATATAAAAGCTTATATTCAACTGAATAAAAACAATATTGCCTTTTCTCTTAAAAATGAAATTGCAAAGAAGAATGTCTTCCTGTGAACACAGAAGTGCGCGTTTGCCGTTGGAGGGAGTCAGGGACAGGAGGTGTAAAGTGGGGGAAAGTACTATAGCTCTGAGTTGAGCTGAGTTTGAGTCTCAGCTCTGACTTTGGTACCCCAGTGGCCCTGGCAGCTCACAGTACTCCCTAAGCCTCAGTTTCCCCTTACAGAAACAAGGAAACAACCCTCATTCAGAAGCCCGTGTGAGCACTGAGCCAATGGTCACTGCTGGTCTCCTCTTTCTTCTGGTAGCTTTGGCCAGTGGTCCATCCTGGCCCGGTCATGATGCTGACACTCCTCTCCTCTTCCAGTCACTATCGTTGGTACACCTTCACAGACACCGGTGGTAGTGTACACAAATTACAGTGTGGACAGAGAAGGGTTCTCCAGTGGGAGGACACTTGCCTGGCATATACAAGACGCAGAAAGAAATGGCAGAAATAAGCAAGCTTCCAGAGGCTTCTTTGTCCATTGTCAGGCCTGCAGCAGCAATGACTAGTGGCAGCGCCTAGCATCTCCTCAGACTGGCATTTTAGGGTGGGCAGTAGCCATCCCTTCTCTGCACTCAAGCAGGTCCCAAGTGTACCCTAATCAGGTTATGAGATAATGTCGTTGGTAGCTGCTCCACAGCTTCTCGTTTTACTTTAAAAGTTTTATTACAATATTAACTATACATAAAAATAGGTTTCATGATGACATTTTCACATGTGTATATAATATGCTTCAATCATATTCACCCTAGGTTGCTGTCTTAGCTGGGTTTATATTGCTGTGCTAAACACTGTGACCTACGGCACCCTGAGGAGGAAAGGGCTTTTTCAGCTTATTGTAAAAAGGTTATTTCAGTTTACGGGTCACAAGTCCTTCATGGAGGAAAGTCAGGACAGAAACCTAGAGGCAGAAACTGAAGCAACAGCCATATAGGACTGTCAGTCACAGATCTGCTCCTCCTGGCATGCTCAGCCTAGTTCCTTATCCAGCCCAGGACCACCCACCCAGGGTAGGCGGGACCCTGCCACATAAATCGTCAATCAAGAAAATGTCCTATGGGTTTTCCCACAGGCCAATCTAATGGGGGCACTTTCTCAGCTGAGGTTCTCTCTTCTTGGATGACTCTAGTTTGTACCAAATTGAAAAAAAAAAAAAGACAAAACTCACCAACACTGTTACCCTTCCTTGTCTCCTCCCAGATCCACCAATCCTGTTCTTCCAAATTACTGTGTGTGTGTGTGTGTGTGTGTGTGTGTGTGTGTGTGTCCCACTGAGTTTTATTAGCATATGGGTAAAGGTTTGTTTATAGGAGCGTGGGCGGGCACCTTACCAGTGATTACACCCACTGAAGAAAACATTTCTCCTTTCACTATCAACCACTCACTGAAAATGTATTCTCAAGAATCAGTAGGGCTCCATGAACCCCTCCCACTCCCATAACAGAATCATGACAGGCCTGAACGTGTGTAGGGCTTGTTTGGAGAATCACAGCCCACACAACTCAAGAGTGCAACAGCTCTGTCACGCTCAGATTTCCACAGTGCCCCAACAATCCTGTTTGCCCTGACCCTTCTTTTCCCACAATGTTCCCTGAGCCCTGGGGGCGGGGTGTAGATGTCCTGTTTAGGGCTGGGCATTCAACAGTAAATTGCTTTCCATGCTTTGACCAGTTTTGAGTTTGTGCAGTCACCCCAAACCCTGTCCAAGAGGCGCCTCTGACCACAGCTGGCAGCAGCATTGATCTACAGTCATAACACAGAAAGAGATTTTACTGAGAATTCATATCCGTTTAGCAAAAGAACAGCGGGAGGTGCTCCCCTTGGTCCTGTGACCTCCCCATCCACCTTTGACTGGGTATACAGTACCAGATGTGAATTATCTCCTGAGGAGGAGGCGTCAGATCTGTGATGGTGGTTACCCCATCACAGACTTGCCGTCATTGCACCAACGGGCTTATCTCACCAGGCTGTTCAGTGCTGTTATACACAAGGCCCACAAGTGGGTGGAGACTGTGAATAACAGTTCTCACCCAACAGTCTCCATAGCACCTTCC
Organism: Dicrostonyx torquatus; assembly: GCA_028555095.1. Taxonomy (NCBI): domain Eukaryota; kingdom Metazoa; phylum Chordata; class Mammalia; order Rodentia; family Cricetidae; genus Dicrostonyx; species Dicrostonyx torquatus. The sequence goes on from JAQHUG010000092.1 coordinate 3,520,390, forward strand.
AGTCTTCCAGGACCAAGAGGGCTGCTTATCAGGGAGGAAGCTTCTAGTTGTCCAGTTTCAGCTGGGCTTCTCTATGTCCTATGACCAAAGTATATGGCTTTTCAGTAATAGGCTCTTACCATCTAATTCTGGTTGGCAACCTACAGAAGTGGAAACTGCCTGTATTATTTGGGGGATTTTTGGGACCTCCCTGGCCAACAGCTTATAGGAAGCTAGCGCACACCTGGCACTTGGGTCCTCTTTAATTACTCACCCATGTATTCTGAGAATGACTTTTAAAATGGGTGGGGGGTTGTGGGGCTTGGAGGGACTAGCGAGATAACGCCGCAGATTAAAGCATTTGTCATCAAATTTGATGACTCAGATTTAATCCCCAGCAACCTTAGGGTAGCAGGAAAGAACCAACTTCCTCAGTGAAAAGCTTCTGCACCCCAAAAGTCTCTCAGCCGATGCAACAATCCAAACAGACCAAATCAAGCTGAATTAGAAAAACCTCAGGTTTAAAGGATAAAAATGCTCCCAGATGATTTTCCAGCCCCCCAAAGAGGAGACGGGAAAAGAAGACTGGAAAACCAGGCAGCTGTTTTCTGAGTAACAGTTTAAGTTCCCTGTGGGAATGGTCTTGAGCGTCTCTGGGGGAGGGGTCAGCATTTGGCGGGCTTTCTGAGCTGCAGCAGTGTTTGGAGAGAGATGGGGCAGAGGGCTTGGGATGGAGCTTCACCAGAACACTCAAGTTGTCCTCTGACTTCCACATGTATGCCATGACACATGCAATCATACACACATGCACAGTAAATAAATAAAAAATATAAGAAAATGCTAATAAAAATCTTAGGTTTGGATCCATTCCTCTTGACTGCCCCTCTTCCTCCATCTCTTTACCCCCTTCCCACTGAAACACATCTGCCTCCATTAGCTTCCCTTCCATTTTCATTTCACTACTCCTCCTCCCCGAAAAGCACATTCTCCCCTCTAATACCAGGAATGGGGTGCACACTATTGAGTCATTGGCCAAGGGGTCCTATAGACCCTCCCAAAAAAATCACAGGCTATTGACAAGTCCATTTCTCTCTACAACCTAATATTTTGATTACACCACTTACTGAATTCATTGAACATGGAGAAAGCAAGCTGCTGCCCCACTAGACCCTTCCTCCTACAGACCAGCATTTATGGAGCTGGAAGGGACTTTGCATACTACAAGAGGAGAAAACGTGTCACCAAAATCTGTGACCTATAATTGTGACCTACCTGCAAGATCTACTGGTGCAATAGTGGCATAAATACGATAGAAGTAACCAATCACTTTCTTTTCTTTTCTTCAAAATGGATTTAAGGCCTACTACATGAGAGAGAACACATTCCTGACACTATGAAAGTGGCCCAACACCTGAGATTAGATAGGTCATGACCTATGGGAAAGCCTACTGCTGTTATTCTGCTAAATAATGATAGCAATAAAATTGCTTTTAATGATACACTGCTCTACCCATAGATCAGTGCATCTCACAATCCTCGTCAGAGAAGCTTCTTCTTGCAGTAGATAGTAATTAGTGTGAAGACCCATAACTGGACAACATGCAGAGAGTGAGAGACCTTGGAGCACTCAGTTGTAAGTGGGAAAACTTTACCAAATCCCTCCAATCAGTGCTCAGGGGTCTATGTGGAAGAGGAAGTGAAAAGATTATAATTGCCCCAGATGGTAAGGGAAAAGTGTCTTCCAGACCAAAATGGCTGTTGCACATATAAACTCACAGACTTTGACAGCAGACATAAGACCTTCACAGTTTCAAATAAGACAAAATTCTAACACTGAAAAGAGAAAATAGACACAAAGTCTCACCCCTAACTAAGAAGCTATTTAAAATTGATACTTATGGGGGTTTTTCTGGTGTGGAATTACTAGGTATATAAACCACACTCCATGGCAGGTACCATGCCCAGGAGCAGTTAGCCAACAATTCCATGGTTTTTTTTATGCACTTTTGGTTTCTTATTGATTTTTGATGTTTTATTTGTTTTAATTTAATTCTGTTTTTTTTTCACCTCTCCTGTGGGCTCTATACATGCTCTATATATGCTATGGGATAATGCTTTGTTACACTGTAAAGATTTGTCACTCATGTAGGTTTAATAAAATGCCAATTGGCCAGTAGCCAGGCAGGAAGTATAGGTGGTGTGATCAGACTAAGAGAATTCTGTGAAGAGGAAAGGCAGAGAGTCAATCACCAGCCAGAAGCAGAGAAAGCAAGATGAGAATGTCTTACTGAGAAAAGGTATCAAGCCATGTGGGTAAACATAGACAAGAATTATGGGTGAATTTAAGTTGTAATAGTTAGTTAGGAATAAGCCTGAGTAATAGGCCAAACAGTTTATACTTAATATAAGCCTCTGTGTGTTTATTTGGGGACTTAATGGCTGCAGGACTGGATAGGACAGAAACCTTCTGTCTACATAGACACACTCAATTCTCTCATAAATACATACATATATAAAATCTGGGCTGGGAATGTGACTCAGTTGGTAGAGTGTTTGCCTACTGTATCAGTTACTTTTCTGTGACTGTGATAAATTACCGTGATTGAAGATGACTTAAGAAAGAAAGAAAGAAAGAAAGAAAGAAAGAAAGAAAGAAAGAAAGAAAGAAAGAAAGAAAAAGAAAGAAAGACTATCTTGGTCTTTTTTATGGAAGAGTCCATAAAAGCAAGGAGCTTAACAATCACATCTTCAAACACATGTAGAAAGTGGAGATTGGAGAGTTGAAGAAGAAGGTCTAGCCAACCCCTTTGGAGTACAGATGCTCGTGAATCCTAGACATCAGACACTGAGCTATTTAGACTGTCAAGATTTAGTCAACAGGACTTGGATTGCTGCTTGAGCTTTTTACCTATTTACTTACTTATGTGGTCTTTCCTCTTTCAGTAGAGATGTTTGCAGTGTTGGCAGGAATTAAGCTGTCATAGGGTGGAAGTGTCATTTTCCCCTGCTAGGCTGGCATTCAGGGCAGTAGGCTCTACCTTTAGTCTTCCTGAATGAGTAGAATATGGTCTACAATAACAGTCACTATCCATGTGTGGACTCACCATTAAAATACAACAATAGTCAACAATAAAACAACTGCTCCATAAGTGCTGATCATTTTAGGGAGTAAAGTACTGTGTGTGCTAATATATTAGTTACAAGGTATGACTGGAAAAAAAAAAGAAGGGGAAAAAACACAGTAAGACTAGTGGCTAAGATAATAGAGGAATAAGTAAAAGGAAGAAAGTAGAAGAGAAGCTGTAGAAGCAAAAACTGGGAAGCAGGGAGATGAAGGGTTTGAGTTAAAGGTTAACTGAAGAAAAAGGTAGAGACATGTTATCAAATAACAAAGAATAGTCCTGTCTCTCCAAAGGCTAAGGCACAGGTACTGTCTAAACCAAGCCAGACTGTGAGAGAAACACACACACACACACACACACACACACGGGTGGGGGAAGTGAGCTAGTCTGTTAAAATGATATTGGGTATTAAACAAAGACAAATTCAATGTGGAAGAAGAGAGCTAGGTAGAGATAAGGGACGCAAAACTGACAGGCTTACATCTCAAATCCCCTCAGTTGGAACTCTGTCCCACCTCTCAGAGGGCCTCTAAAATGGGCAGTCATTCTCACACAAAGCTGCCTTGCTTAACTTCTTGTTTCTTCTCTTATCGTAGTTCAGAGCCAAAAGGTTAATCTAGCAGAAGTTTGAGTTTTTATCAGCAAGACATCAGGGACCTTCATTTCCTTTCATGTCTACAAAAAAAAAAAAAAAAGCAAGCTGGCTTAACCCTAGTGATACACTCCAGACCATACTCGCCATTCCCGGCCAAGTTGTCAGCCTATCTCTACTCCTGACTCACTGATACCACCTGACTTGAGTCCTTACCTCAGAATTCCACTCAGCTGGGACGTGCCCTTGGGAGAAGGCATTGATGATCCCTGGACATTTATAAAAATGATAGAGCTATGCTGGAGACTTGGTAAACATCATCCGTTTGATGAGTCATCATAGTGCTGATCATAACAGACCTTCAATGACGGCTTGATTCTAGGGAGCAGTGAAGCATGCTGCGTACATAGTAATATGCATGGTTTTCATAACAAATATGAGGTTGCTACTGGTATTATGCCCACTTTTCAGATGAGAAAATTGAGACACAAGTTTAAGGCATCTACTGAAGACATGAGAGCAAAGTCAGGCTTGAATGTTGTACACCAAGGGTTTTTACAGTGTGTTCAAACAGGTGCCTCCCTCGGAACTAAATAACTTGCTTCATTCACCTTGGCTCACTGTCTTAGTCAATGGCTTGAGGCTACAACAAAACATAACACAGTAGGTAATTATAAACAGAAGATGTTAAGTGGCTCATAATTCTGGTAGCAGAGAAGTTCAAAAGCATGGTGGCCACACGGTAACATCATAACAGGGCAGAGACGCAAGGGTAAGACAGAACTTGAAAACTTTCCTAACAAATCCAGTGTTAACAAAGACTAATCCACTTCCACAGTTGAGATGTTAATCTGTTCACGAGGGTGGAGCCAGGCCTTCTGGTGTGGTTCCTTCTCAGTGTTCTCAAATTAGGGATTAAGTTTCCAATGCAGGAACATTGGCAAACAGTCAAACTACGTCACCAGGAGATAGGTGACCTTACCCTATACCAACGCTGTTTGCGCAAACCTTTAGCTTAAACCAGCACATTGGAGGAAGTCCAGTACTTTAGAACAAGCACGCGTGCCTGCCTCTGATTCAAAAACACAATGTCTAGGGGCTAAAAACAAGCTCTTCATCCTGTCTTAAAAGCCAAAGAACTGTACCCAATTTTCTTATTGCATCATTTGGTATTTTGATGTCTACTTTCTTGAGTTCTTTGTGTATTTTGGAGATCAGTCCTCTGTCAGATTTAGGGTTGGTAAAGATCTTATCCCATTCTGTAGTCTGCCATCTTGTTGACCATGTCCTTTGCTTTACAGAAGCTTCCAGTTTCAGGAGGGCCCATTTATTAATTGCTACTCTCAGTGTCTGTACTACTGGAGTTATATTTAGGAAGTGGTCTCCTGTGCCAATGCATTCAAGGCTACTTCCTACTTTCTCTTCTATGATGTTCAGTGTGGTTGGTTTTATGTTGAGGTCTTTGATCCATTTAAACTTGAGTTTTGTACATGGTGATAGATATGGATCTACTTGCGTGCTTCCACATGTCAATATCCAGTTATGCCAGCACCATTTGTTGAATATGTTTTCTTTTTTCCATTTTATTTTTTTTTTTTGCTTCTTTATCGAAAGCCAGGTGCTCAAAGGTGTGTGGATTGATATCTGTCCAGGTTTTCAACAATTTCTTTAGTCCTCCTGTTTGTTTTCATGCCAGTGCCAGGCTCTTTTCATCACTGTAGCTCTCCAATAGAGCTTGATGTCAGGGGTGGTGATATCTCCAGAAGTTCCTTTATTATACAGGATTGTTTTGGCTATCTTAGTTTTTTTGTTTTTCCATATAAAGTTGAGTATTGTTCTTTCAAGGTCTGTCAAGAATTTTGCTGGAATTTTGATGGGCATTACATTGAATCTGTGGATTGTTTTCGGTCAGATTGCATTTTTACTATGTTAATTCTACCTATCCAAGAGCTTAGGATTCTTTCCATTTTCTAATGTCTTCTTTGATTTCTTTCTTTAAAGATAAGTTTTTTTTATCATACAAGTCTTTCACTTATTTAGTTAGAGCTATACCAAGATATTTTATGTGAAGCCTAGGGTTTTTAACTCTGTGAGTTTAACCAGAGCCAACAACCTGAACAAATGGACTTCTGGAGGAAAAAGTCCCAGAATCTCCCACTCTAAGGAGGCAGCGTCTCCAGCTCTGAAGCAAAGCCCCTCCCTGCCAGTATCATCACCTGTCAGCAAACATGTCTCCATGTACGAAAAGACCACATGCTGCTGCTCCCAAGCATCCATGAGTGGCAGAAGAGAGGGTCCTCAGGCTGCCTCCAACAGCCAGTACCTACCTGCACACCAGCCGCATCTTTCTGGCTATGCCAATAACAGCACCTGGCAGGAAGTTGTCAAACTCCTCAAACAGCCCTCGGATGAAAAAATAGAATACAGACTGAAACAGAGAACTCTCAACAGAGGGATCTCAAATGGCCAAAAGGCACTTAAGGAAATGCTCAACATCCTTAGCCATCAGAGAAATGCAAATCAAAACAACTCTGAGATTCCATCTTACACCTGTCAGAATGGCCAAGATCACAAACACTGATGACAACTTATGCTGGAGAGGATATGGAGTCAGGGGAACACTCCTCCACTGCTGGTGGGAGTGCAAAATTGTACATCTGCTTTGGAAATCAGTCGGGTGATTTCTCAGAAAATTAGAAATCAGTCTTACTCAAGACTCAGCAATACTACAGCAACATTATTCATAATAACCAGAACCTAGAAACAATCTAGATGCCCTCAACTGAAGAATGGATAAGGAAAATGTGGTACATTTACACAGTCGCGTATTACTCAGTGGTAAAAACCAATGACTTCTTGAAATTTGCAGGCAAATGGATGGAACTAGAAAAAAAAAAAGGATACTGAATGAAGTAACCCAGACCCAGAAAGACAAATATAATATTTTCTCACTCATAAGTGGCTTTTAGACATAAAGCAAAGAATAGCCAGTCTACAGTCCACAACCCCAGAGAATCTAGACAACAAAGGAGACCTTAAGAGAGACATACATGATCCACCCAGGAAAGAAAAAAGACAAGATCTCTTAAGTAAATTGGGAGTATGGGGGCAGAGGGGAGGGTGGAAGGGGAAAGGGGAGGAAGTAAGGGGAGAGAGAAAAATAAAAACAATAATAAAATAAAAACAATAAATAAAATTAATTAATAAAAAGCCAAAGAACACCTTCAAAATTGGATAATATAAAGATTTCAGCATTCAAAGTGCTTTCATTTTAAAATAAAGCAGTTACTCATAATAAATATCCTAAAATATTTGTCTAGTGTGTGCAAAGCTCTAGGATTGAGTCCACAAAGTATTAATAGTAGTGATGGCTAATAAATAAATAGGCAACCTTTCTAGTGGTCCATTCCCTTAGTAAGCAGAAACAGTTCTAGGACTGAAAAAGTGTTCTGTTGCTAACATACTTAACATATATTTAAGTATGAGCATCTAAATTCAGATCCTAGCATCCCAAGCATAAAAAGCCAGGCACAGTGGTACCTGCCCATAATCCCAGTGCTGGGTAACTGGCCAGTCAGCTACCAATGGTCAGACTCCAGATTCAGTGAGAGACCTGTTTTAAAAGTAATGATAATATGGGAGGTAGAGGCAGGTGGATCTCTGAGTCCAACACCAGTTTGGTCTAAGGAGTGGATTCCAAGACAGTCAGGGATACACAGAGAAACCCTATCTCAAAAAACTGAAAATTATTATTATTGATATAATAAGGTGGGAATAATAATAACATATTTATTATATTAATAATAAGGTGGGAAGCCATAGAGGAAAACACCTGACATTGACCTCTGGCCTCCACATGAGGACACACCACACATACACACACACACACACAGACAGACACATACATAGAACTTTGATAGACTTCTTCATGGTCCAGTTTAGCTCTTGGTCCTATGACCACTTAAGTCCCTATCACTGCCCACTTCTGGAGTCCTGGGCCTGCACCCATGATGCAAGGAGAACTATTCCAAGTCCTAGATCCAACAAAGCACCTGGAAAGCAACCAAGAATGGACCAACCCTCCCAGAGTGACTGTGTGCTATTACCACTCCCCATGCCCACCACAGTCAGACTCCAAACCCAAAAGTCATCTTCAGGGAAACAGAATGCCTGTGACAGAGTGGCCCAAGTGATCCAGCATTTCGTCAGCATCACAAGAGGGAAAGAAGTGCACGCAAAAGATCTGTCTCTGTGGTTACCCGGTCAGGATCCACCTTCATGACATGTTCCTCTGCTTAGAACGCCCCTTCTCATCCCCATGCCCACTTTCATCTCTTCTCTCAGCAGCCCTCAGATGCTTCCACCCCAGGAAAGCCTGTGTGTCCATGCTCCTCTTTCCCACAGCATCTTGCACCTACCCCATCTCCAACCGCAACTGCCTGTGACATGGCCAGCTCGGATCTGTCTCCACCACCTCACTGAGAGCAGGCAGATCTCATGTTTAAGCATGTCATGTGGCCCTCGTGAAGGAAGGCCTTCGTGAAGAGAACTGCATGTTTGGAAAAGCCATGGGGGAACGGTGGACCGGGGGGAGGAGGAGAGTCCGCTCAATGGACTGCACATGTTTTCCAATGAGGGCAGATGTCAAGGTGGAATCTGAACAGGTTTTCTAGGGTGGAGAAACAAGAGACCCCAAATGTTTCTAAATAGTAGAGACGTATTCTGACTCAGTTCTAGGGAGCAGAACTCAAACACCACAGTGTTAAGACCCCACTGTCTTCCCTAGAAACAGAATTTCCAGGCTGTCTATGCATAGCTCCCATCTCTACCTTCATCTTTACATGGTCCCCATCCCTGTGTCCATGGTCCTCTTTTGCCCCTGGGTTTAAGACCTATTCAACCTGCTATGATGTCATCTCTAGCTAATCACATTTGCAAAGGGTCTTCTTCCAAAGTAAGTCAAGTCACAGGTGCCCACGGAGTAGGACTTGCCTGTGTCTTTTTGAGGCACGTAATTTCACTCACTGTAGAAGCGACTCCCACCTCCAACAACCCCAAATACCTCCTCTGTATTGCCAGAGGAAGCAATTCTGTTCTAGGACTTTCCAACTATGTTCACGTCCCAGCACCCTGGACCCCAGGACAACCACCCATGGGCCATAGCTGCTCTGACCCAAATCTGCGTGCGTGTCTCCAGGCCGAGGAGAATTACAACTTCTATAGGCTTGTGAGCCATTTCCAGAAGGTAGAGCCACCAGTATCCTGTCAATAGAGTTACAAACCAGTCACAGTACGTGAAGTTGACGGAAGGATCAAAAGCAGGGTTTCATTATAAATCATCTGCCCACTCCCTCTTGCTCTCCCGCCCCAATCAAGAGTACTTGCTTTTTTTTTCTTTCTGGTTTTGAGGGGAGAAAACAAAGAATTAGCAGCAGTTGAGCTCTTTCCCTGTGAACTTTCGCCTGCCAAGGGGCACAGATTGAGCCTCTGGGAGTCCAGCATTGAACTTCCGGTTTCTTGTTGCCTTTCCTTCCTCCAGAGTTTCCTGATCAGGGACAGGCCATGCTCAGAATCACATGGAACACTGGGAGTTCCATACTTTGGCTTCTGTGTGTATCTTGGGCAGGCATTGCTCCTCAGCAGGGTCCCCAGGTTTTTTCCCAGGGTCTTGAGAAAAGGGACGTAGGATTTTCCCTTACAGGGAACACTTTTGCTGGCTTCCCTATGTGATTCTGGGAGAGATGTTTCCTAGGCAGAATTCACTGCACGTCTCTATTTTGTATTCTGACAGTGAATGGAGTCTAATCCACCCTCCCTGAAGTGCTAATCAACTTACTTGCCAAGTCCTTTCCTAAACAAACTAACCGTGTGCTTCTTTCTCCGTAAGAAATGCCGAATCCAGTGCTTTCTGTGTTGTTGATGAGCCCGGAGACCTTCATTTCATTATCAGGCTGTCCCCGGCCTATAGGGAGAACTGCCTGGAATATCTAAAACCTTCTCTATTGTTGAAGTTCATTGCATTCCATTTCTGTGTGCTGCTTCCATTGTGATCTTGAACATGGGCTGTATACCAAAGTGCTACCAGGCGGGAGAAAACACAAGAATAAGATGATTGCGATGTCAAAAGAACACAGTCCGTTTAAAATGCCCACTTTCCTTCGCAGATCTAATCTCTCACTCCTTGGTCTGTATAAGCTCGATCTTCACCAATGGCTGATCATAAAGATGGTCAGTTAATTTTCCCAGGAATCTATGGGAAGATCTCTCAGCCGTTCTGCATAACATATGTGGCTCGGCTGCTCACATTCAGACAGGAAGCTAGTAGACTAGTTTATCTAGGAGCAATTGTTGCAGAGGATATCCCAACCCCGAGAGAGCTGGGGAGGCCCCTCTGGTGGGTTGAGTCCTTCAGCCTAGCCCAGGCCTCAGCAAGTCCCCTGACAGCCCTGTGGATTTGACAGGGTTCATTCTCAGCTTCAAAGACAGCAACCATTTAAATTCGCAGCCTCCACAGCAGTCGGCTGTAAGTAATGATGATGACATTGACATTTGCCCCTTTACTCGGCTATGAGTCAGAACACGAGCACCGGAGTGCCAAAACTTTAAGGAGATAGCGTTCATGTTCTGGTCTGAATTAATATGAGCAATATATATGCTTATCCTATGCCCCATGACCACTCTGCAGTGATGGTATAATTCATCATTCAAATGCAGCCTCCTCCGAGAGCAAAGGAAGATGTGCTATTAACAGCTTCAGGAAAAATAGTCATTTGCAGGACCAACCCAAGTAAATTTGGAAATATCCAACCATCCAATACCACTTCTCCCCTTTCTGTCTCGTCAAGGTCCACATATCGTCACCCCTTCCACCGCCCCATCCCTGAATGTCTAGTCCTTCAGACCTTCAATGACTCAGTTGGAAGTGACGACCGTGGACTGGGGGCTAGAGCAGAGACAGTTGGAAGCTGGTGGCTGCTCCTTCTCCAGTGCCTCCCCCCTTAGTCTCCCACCATCCCCGCATGAAACCACCTGGGGACAGCTAAGTGTGGACCTCAGCAATATGTGACCTCTGAGTGGATTTGGGAAGCTAGGCCTTGTTGCCAAACCCTGCCTCGTGACATGATATCCACACCAGCTCCCTCAACCCACCCAGGTGTGTCAAGGAACCTAGAAACATCTGAACCTCTACTAGGCAAACAGTATCAAGTAACACTTCAGGATGAGTCACGATTAGCCTTGGAGACAGGAACAGATTTAAGGTCATAGACGTGGACGAACCCTAGAGAGACATGGCTGTCCCACACACTAATCCCAAACAATAAAGTTCAGTCATTCAAAAATTATTCAGGAGAATACGTGTTGTTGTTAGAATTTGTCTCAAATTAGAACTTCCAAAAAAATCATTTCAATAATTCTAGCTTCACATTTGCTGATCCGGGCAGCAGAGACTCCTTGTGTTTAACAGGCACTGCCGCTCGGGGCCTGCCTTTCCCCTGCCAGCAGAGAGCAGCCCCTTCTCTGCGCTCTTTCCTAACACATCTGTCATCTGTCTTGGTTCATGAGGTTTCACAGTAGACATCCGAGGGTTGGTCCAGGAAGAATGGATTTTCTGCCCGTTATTTCCAGAGCCCAGTAACATGACTCTGTTGAGACACCTAACTGCTGTCCAGAATTGTCTAACCAATTCCTGCCTTTACAATGTGTTTCTAAATATGGGGTTCATGACCTAGAGTTTGAGGATGCCATATCGTGATGTAAAGGGTCCTTAGGACTGCCCTTTCAAATCCCTTTCTTGGTTAGCTTAAGACATTTGGTTTCATAGTTACATCTGTATTAATTAAGCCAATTAAGAGGAAATCCATGGCAAAGGTAGTTGAAATAGATTTATGAGAGCCTTGTCTAGGGAAAATGCATAATCTCCTGCAATTACTAGACACTAAGTTTGTTTAGTGACTTGAATTCATTTAAAGCCCAACCTGTCCTTCCAGAAAAAAAAAATGGTCACACATTTGCAATGTTTCCAGGGAGGACTCTTCCATCACTTACCTTGAAGTGAAAACAGGATGTATGGTCTCATTAGGAAGGCTTTGCCTCCCTTCGGTGCTTGTGATATGTGTTGAAGCTGAGGTCCTAGTATAGGCATGAGTTATATCCTTAATGAGACCAGTTCTAGGGCCTTAAAAAATTATCAGACTTCTTTGGGCTTGGCATTCTCATTCATAAAACATGGACCACAGACTAGAATTAGAGTTGACCTTCCGGGTCACAAGTGTCATGAATTCCATTCCCATGCTCAGGCAAGAAACATCATTTCCTTGAATGTGTAGAACACATTGTTTGTGTGAAATGCTCAAAATATACAGAAAATTACAGAGGGCACTAAAATATTTCTTTGAAACCTTATAAAGGAAAAAATGAAAAAAAAAGAGAGAAGGAGGAGTTGGAAGGAAGGAAGTGAGTAAGGGAGAGAAGGAGGGAGGGAGGGATGGTGGGAAGGAGGAGGGGAAAGGACTCAAGAGGAACGCTCAAATGCCATTGTAAAATTCCCCTAAGCCCTTATACTCCACCACCTCAGACTTAACAGTGTCTGAGACAATGGGCGCCATCTTCATCTTTACTTCTGTACTTTGGCAATAGGGCCAGGTGTTTGAAGATCATGATACCATTTTTGTGTATTTGTTCTAGGTTCTATACAAATGATGTCATGTTGAATTCTGAAGTCCCTCTCACCTCTCACTTCAGCTTCCAGGGGCTTTGGAATCAAAACTATTATTGGATGTGCCTGTAAGATTTCTGTTGGGAGTTTATCTCACCTATGAAATCCCTTGTCCCACGTATCACTTTTGTTTTCCTCCCGGGAGCTCACTTGGATTTGTTCAATTTCCTTGAACTCTGCTATCCCTGTCATAATTTCAAAGTGTATATGCTTAAAGAAGGACAAGTATTACCCAGGTTTTAAATATTAAATGAGGGTAACAATTATGGAAAACGAGTCCACTTTGAGTGAGGCTTCTCTGAAAGAAATGGCAACAACCTCCTGATTACTTGTCATGAAGAGAAGTAATTTCCACGGGATACAAAGTAAAGTATGATGGTTTCATAGCCAATGTCTCTTGGGAAGGCTCCAAGGATGGCTTGATAAACACTTGGATAGACTGGTAAATTTCTCACACTTATTTATCAACACTGTCTCTCTTACAAGGTAAGCACCAGGGAACCCTATCTAGTTGAGTGTGGTAGAGAATAGCAATGTACAATAGAAGTTCTGTGAACATGGTGATGACAGTTTGTTCTAGATGCAAGGCGCTGGGGGGAAAAAAGGACTGAGACAAATAAAAGCAGATTATAACCTTTATTTGGACCAGAATTACACGCCCTGCAATTATCAGACCAAAAGAAAATTGGAGTCAGCATTATCAAATCCCCTTCAGCTAAAAATGGGTGAGGGTGCTAATGACCACTTCCTGCTGAACATCTCACATTAATACAATGCATCACTCCAACATCTGGCAGAAATCTCGCTTTCAGGGTTTTATAACTATTTCTGATATAGGAAGTCCAGGCTATTGGATAAAATTATAGAAGCCAAGCCAAGATGTGAGCTCCAATGGAGAGAATAATGCTAACTGCTCAGAGAAGGCCTTCTGCCTAGACAACAGAAAACACCCCCAGTACCAATAAACTACAATGCTTCCGAAATAAAGACCAAGTTAATTTTCCATCTGAGGAACACCTGCCAGACTGCAGATATTCTCCTGGGAAAGGATGGTCTTCTCTGAGGTTCTGAGAAACTGGAAATGTGGATTTTGTCATTGCTGCTTTGTTTTGTTTTGTTTTGTGATACAAACCAAGAATTTAATAAAAATTTGTTAAATAAATTATTTTCATTAGTTTTAACAAAATACCTGAGTTAATTCATTTTACAATTTACATATTAATGCCAAACCAAAAGTCTAGGTGCAGTTGCTCCTTAACCACTGACAGATTTACATCCTGGAAACTCATTATAGATTGAAAATATCCCACACCGGAAATGCATGGCAAGATGGCTTGGAAACTCAATGCACTTACAGCATCACTTGCTTCCCCTCATCATCATGGTGTTGAGAGGGCAATAGGGCCCAGCACCATGAAAATAAGATGCTACTTACATCAGACTGGGCCGGTCAGTCAGCATTTAAATTCAAAGCTTAATTTCTATTTTATGTCTCATAAAGTCAAAACACCTCTATCCAACCATCCTATGGGGGTGGGTGAAGGAGGAAGAGGGGGAGGAGGAGAAAGAGCACGCGGATCAGAGTCGGTTTCATTAGTGGAGAAATGCCAAAAGGTGCAGCACTCTAATGCTAAAAATGTCAAATATTGCTTTTTTAAAATTCTATTTATTTTACATCCCAGCCACAGTCTCCCCCAAGTCCCTACAAAACAGATCCCCTTGCTTCTACCCTCTAATCCCCTCCTCTTCTGTCTCCCATGAGTATCAATAAAACATGGTGCAGTGGTTTTGAAGAAATTGTCCCCAAAAGCA